>OY365819.1:7054357-7111857 GCA_959347315.1 Bimastos eiseni | reverse complement strand
ATTAAGTACGTTATATATATTTTGTATAACATCTAAACACGATGTATGTGTGCATGCATGCACGCAGGCCCTGCGTATGTTTGTATGTATGCTTAGCAGACCCAATGTATGTATATCCAATGTAAACCCAATGTATACCCAATGTATACCCAATGTATGTATACCCAATGTATGTATACTTGTATGTATGGCTGCATAATGTATGCATATTGTGTATATGAACAATTACGTTATCTGCAACTTCATCTCTTTCCTTGCGCTCTGTTGATCGGCTTGATAATTTTTTTTATAAATAGGACCAAGACTGCTTTGAACCAACTTTTCTGAGTCTATCTACTTGGAATGACCTTCTTTGGCTTCTTTTCGCTAAGGGCGAAACCAAAGTGAATGACTTCTCCCCATCGTCCTCTGTCTCTTTAAAGGCGCTTTTTCTTCTGGGGTTTCAGTGCTGAAAGCGCCTCTGAATAGTTATTCTGTGAAAGGTGCTATATACATCTGAGGATACGATACGATATCTAGCACCGGTAACGTTATGAACTGGAAAAGAGAAAGCTTAAGTGTGTGTACCTGGCCATTGGTAAATCAACGGCTCCAAGCGATCGCTTCCCGGAACGGATGTAGGCCTACATGCTACTGACACCTGGCGAAAGAAACGGTTGTGGCCTATTTCTTGTTTGACATGTTGTCGTATATACTCCAACACTGACGACAATCATTACTATTCTGGTGAACCTGACATCTACTCTTCGCGTGTTTGAAATCGGTCCTAGAAGCGACGCTCTCCAGAGACGAACGCCTTCTCCGAAGTAGCTAAAGAAATGACCTGTTAGGGTTGACTTGCTGCTCAAAATCGAGTTGAAGTTTAATTGGCTGTTTTATTAAGTTCAAGCCACAACAAGCCTGCTGGTCTTTAGTATAGATTACTGGCCGTGACTAGTTGGGCTACGTCGGATCGAGCCTACAACATGATTGGAAATTTTTAGAAGTACCTGCTAGCTTCTACAACAGGGATCTCATGCGTACAAACATTAAGTTGATGCATACACGCAAATACACGAGCTGCATATGTAATTATGCATTCGTGCATAAGTGTATAGTTAAAGGGTATACATATACATGTACAATACATATGCTCATATACTTGACAGGCAGTCATTCATATTAATGAATATGATAATGTAGCAGAGGAGGACCGCCTCCTTGCGTGCATTTTGAGGCATGGCGACCAAGTGTTGAACAGCCTGTTACGACGCTCTCCCAACGCCAATATGAACTACGGCCATGAGGTGCCTTGTAAGGGCGCAAGAGTTTATATAAAGAGCCCGGTACGAGAATACAAATCGTCTGCAAACAGGTGGCTAAAAACGAAGGACACTCCAAACACTTATGACGAATTGTTCCTGAGTCCTGTATTTCTAGCCATTCTATTAACTGTTTATAATAAGTCATGATGCGCCATGGATGCCTTCAGTCTGGCATGCTCTTGTGACAACAATAATAACGAATAATATCATCATCGTCATCATCATCATCATCGTCATCGTCATCGTCATCGTCATCATAATCATCATCATCATCTTCTTCTTCTTCATCATCATCATCATCATCTCCTTCTTCTTCTTCTTCTTCATCATCATCATCATCATCGTCATCATCGTCGTCGTCATTATCATCATCATTCGCATCGTGGTCGTCGACGCCATCATCATCGTCATCATCATCACCACCAAAAGCATATACTCGGATGCTCGCTTACCTATCTGTGTGTCCGCCTGCATGTCCGGTTCTCTCTGTGTTTTTCTATTTCCTCCTAATCCGTTGTTTACGTGGTTTTGGGGTTTTGGTCGGATGTTTATCATCCTGGATTTACGGCTAATTGTTCTAGCGCAGCGACTCAATCACAATAACATTTTTAATTACAATAATATATATATCAGATTGCAAACACAGGTCATTTCATTTCAAGCTAAAGTGCATCATTGGCATCGCGTATGAAATCTGAACTCCCGTTTGTTAGTTGCTCGAGAATGCTAAAAAATTCGTCACAAGTTGGGTGGGGGGTCGTAGAGTATTGGGTAACACGCCGAGGCGCAGAGATGAGGAACCGAGTTCGATACCCGTACCGACGGCGTTGGTTAGTTTAAAATTAGATATATTACTTAATGGGAGCCTTGCATGGCTGCCGGCATCATTCGTTCATACTGTGTCTGTAATCTTACTGCGTTGTTGTCAGTTTTTAAGTAAACGGAAATTATTGTTACTGTTGGAGACCGTCCAATATTGAAAATTCCTCAGCCACTTATGCACATTGCGCTATCATAAATAAAAATTGTGTTATTCGCTTAACTTCCACTCACAAAATATACATTTATATACAATCATATGAGTGTATATATACCTACATATGTATATAGACGCATACATATATATACATATACATGCATAACATATGCCCATATATATACAGGAATTGCCACCGCAGAGTCTGATGGGGAGTCAATAAGCGGCAAGCCACTACTAAAAACTGTGTCTTGAAGTCCGATAACTATCTGGAAGTGGTTGTAGGGGGAACACATCGACTGGAAATAACGTCTGCAGCTGAAAAGAGCAAATGTCTACGGGCAATTTCATTCCTGTCCCGACACGTCTATAACTTACATACAATGCATGCATTTCATTTCAAGGGTCTCAGCGCCTGACGTCATTTCCGCTCTTGTTGCCACAGCAACAGCGGGCGCCTGACGTAATGTTACGTTCGATTTGTCATACATCTTATGAGATGGAAAGACATTCGCATTACCAGTTCGTTTCCTTCTGTTCAGGCGCTGTTTTTATAATCATATGCGATTCTAAAACTTACGCCGCTTCATTGTAGGCATTCTGACGTTATGTTGGTGCGTCCTTAGGGGAGATAAAACGTCTGATGAAAGAAACGACGGATTTTGAATTTTTGAATTGCCTAAACTTCCCTAGCGGATGTTACGTCACAGCGAGAGTTTGCGTCATTATTATCTCATATCCGGAAACGCGTTGCTGACGAATGAGACATGAGCGATAGCTAATGAAACATAAGGTCACTCGGTTGTTACTCAAGCATAATCTGGAGGTCTCAATTGTGCAACACGTTGGCGGATGTGACGTCAGAGCTGAGGTGGAAGTGAAGAATTGCGTCTGATTCCGATGGTAGGATGGGAGTAATTCCTATTTGGTAAGTCCATTTTGAACGCTTATTTTACGCTGGAATAGTCAAGTGATCAGACTAGAATTGTGAACCGTATGACAGGCTGGAAACCATGCATACACAAGAACAAACATACACCTACACAGTAGACACTTACGCACGCACGCCTACACACACACGCCTATACACAGGCACACACATACATACATACATACATACATACATACATACATACATACATACATACATACATACATACACACACTAACACACGCATACACACACAGCCATGCGCGTCATCTTTTCAACGGAACACGCGTAGACTATCGGATTTACGACTGCTCAGTCGCAACATTAGTGTCTAGACCCGGAAGACATTACTGTTTGGAGGTTAGACCGACACATCATTTGATCTTTATGTAGCGCATTTGCTGATCTTAATCGAATTGGATGCGAAACGAACCGACTGACCTACACCTTGGACAAAGCTCTACCAGGCACCGTAAGTACTGGACCAGAAGTGACATTCTGTTGAATGATGATGCCTTCGACGCAGAACGCTGTCTAGAGATCTCCAGTTGAACCATAAAGAGACATTGATAGTGAAGTTGATTAAGTCGCCAAGTACTCTCAGGCAATGTGACGCTCGCATCGGATCACGTAACCAAATTGGATTGGGTCAAAGGCTAGAATCTAACCGCTTTCTAAGCGCAGTCGCGGCAAACAATCTTAAATTGAAAATTTATTGCACGTTCCATTATGAACGACACAACCTACGAACGGCCGGGTCTTGGCCTTAATAAATTTGTGGTTGATTAAAAAAGCTGGATTACAGTCGTCTAGGATAAGCTCTCTGTACGGCTACATAGCGAGACTAGAATTGCAAATGCACACAGGACCAAGTGTGAAGAGTTTCCGGCTTTAGGTAAGGCATACGATAAGGTGAAGCTTTGTCTAAAATAAACAATGAGTTAAGATAAACTTAATTAATAAATGTTAAATGTGTATAAATTGATAAATGTGTATTATGTTGAGCAGGGTACGAATATGGCAAAAGGTAGGGTGAGTTAAGGAAGGTGTGTTGGAGTAACATGAGTTTTACGAAAGGCAAGTAGGTTAAGCTGGCCCCCTCTCAGTTTCTGTCGTCCTCTTCTTCTCAATCTCTTTCCTTTCAAGCTCATCTCAATTTCTTTCTTCCCTTCATCGGTTTCTTTCTTTCAACCATTGATTAGTTGTTTTGCGGTTACTTTTTTCATTTTGAAAACGATCCGTGTGAAATTTATAACTAGGCAAGAGAGAGTCATTGAATGCTGCAGGAAGTACGCAGGCGTGTTGGGTGGACTCAACTTAACCTTCACATTAACATTGTACTGTACATGTTCTCCAACTATCTGGGGAGTAGAAAGTTCTAGAAATCCGCCTGTGAAATAGACAGACATACGTGTATTTAAAGTTCATGCTCGATGATTCTCATTAACACTGATTACAATACATATGTTACTCGCAAGCGCTTGAGTAATTCTTTACTGCCGCGGTGCGTTTTGGTTCCTTCATGGAGATGCGGTTAACGCAAACTTCCTATCAGCTCCGGAAGTTATTGTTCCCAAATTCCCTCACACGATGTTTACCATAGCTCTGGCCTCTGTTACCCTACCTTTCTGTTTTGCACTCGGCTCATCCGTCACCCTACCCTCATCGACGAATCTCAAGTCTTTTTATTTACAACTTCGTTCTGGAGTTCATGATGTTACAAGTATTTGTTGATGTGCGTCTTGTGCCCCTCAAGTGCACGATAAGTCAACAGCAGCTGTCAATCATCATGGGGCCCTTGTAGACTGTCAATCATCAGAAACTAATACATCATTCGTCTGTACACACCTGCGAATATGACATTGTCTGCGTGTACATGAAGACATACATACATACATCTATGCATACATTCGTACAATGGTATACACACATACACACACGTAATGGCATTGGAATATATATATATATATATATATATATATATTATAGTCAAATTATACACAAACTTATGCATGGAAACAAAGACACACTCACGCTTACACATACATATATACACAAGACCCAACTCACGCACACACGCACACACTCACATACACACTCATATATATATATATATATCATCTTGTTTACTTACGTTGGTAATCTTGTTCACATTGATTACCAATAGCCACATTATTGACTACATAATTATATCAATATATATATATATACAGAAATAAAATAGTCTTATACTATACCTATACATAAAGTCATGTAATTATCGCATAGTACTTATACATAGTGTCTTTATATATGTTTTTTGTTTGTAAATATATTAATGCTCGCTGTTTATGCTATAGGCTACATGTTATGTTCATTGGCTAGTTTACTGATTCGATTCGTTGGGTATATTTGCGATCATTAAATGATCGCACCTATACCCAAAAGAGGCTCTTCTCTGGTCCTCTTCGCTGGCATAAAATCTATGCCAGTGAAGAGGACCAGACAAACGCCACTTTATGCCCTCTACGTCCTTTTCTTTTCAACTGTATACACAACTGAGAAGCCAGACCAATCCTAAGCGAATTTTCAATTTGCTTTAGAATAACATTCGCACCTTAATTAAAGTTAACTTGAAAATTCACAGGCTTAATTCTACTATTGTCAACTATAGAACTTCCACGTAAGAATCTTCATGTTTCTGCCATGCTGCCTATATTCCGCAAGATGCAGCAGCATGGCTTGGACACGATAGTAGGGCCTAATCTAAAATCTATTTAATGGACAAATAAGTAACATTTACAGCCGGCAAAGTGTATAGGACAACACAAAATAGCAACTATCCAATGAATACTTGACGTGACTATCGTTTGAGCGATTCTCTAACAATGCAGTGAAGAAAAGAGTTCTAAGAAGCAGGACCGACAAATGCAGAACGTGTCACGCTACTAGATTGATTGGGTTGACAATATTACGAACAAAGAACAAATTAAGAACCTAATTATGCAAGAGAAGATCTCTAGGTTGATTAATCAACAAAATGCTTTAGGGTCATTAATGGACACTGACGATCGTCCAAGCGTTGGCTAAGCCCAAGACTTGGTTAAAACGAGGATACTGTTGTAATCACTATCAAGATTAAGACGATAACAAACAAATAAAATTATTTCTAAATAAACTGATTAGTCACATGTATCACGTATTCGTATCGCATCATGTTCTGGAGTTGTTGTCAGCGAAGTTGTTTTCATATAAAACTCTTCACGACAAACAATACCAGCGATTTAGGTCAAGACGAGTACACTTGCAATCGGTAATTTGGCCACTTATTCCTCGCGCAAACAGTGATAACTATTATTTGCAGCATAATGCTCAAGTAGAGGCATTCGGTGAAATGAAACCTCAATAGCCGAGGGGGGCGCACCTAATTTAACTTTACAGTCCATTGAAATGTAACGACCGCACTTCGACCAACGTTAAATCTACTGTCAACTCGGCCTGAGTATGATCGTAGGATCATTATTACCCATTAATGAAGCTCCACTATCTAATGACGAAGCATAAATCGACGCTCTTAGCAACTGTTAGTGAAAGACTCATTGTCCCTACACAGAAACCGTCTCAGGGAAGGATTGAACCAATGTTCTCTCTCTCTACGCACGATAAGGCAAGCGCTCAACCACTGGGTCATCCACCGTATCCCACAATGCTTTGGACATTAAAGCGCTCGCCATAGAAGATCTAAAACTAGAATTGACTGGAATTGTTTGGATTCTATGCCTTCATCTTCTTCGCCTTACGTTGCAAGTCTTCGTTCTGCATCATAGCACATGATATGACAACATGGTCAGAGAAAAACCGAAGGGAAGAGGAGGAGGACGAGGAGGAGGAGGAGGAGGACTGAGGAACTGAATGCCAACCTGGAAAGAAGGAGGGAAGGAGGGATACTGAGGCAGAGAATGGATGCTGCTGACGGGAACAAAGCATCTGCCCTGCAAGGAACTGATACGACAGTGCGCCTTGGCGATTTGTCGGTTTCATCGTCTACAACCAAAACCAAATCTCTATGCAATAATTCATATACATGTGCATTATATATTATGTATATATATTATATATATTATACTATATATATAGAACACCGGTGTCTATTATAGGCTTTAGTGCTTATTTTATATACGATATAGTGCACAGATGCATATTATTCTGAATTATTTTACTGCATAAAAACTAGAATCCTTCATGTTAAGTTGGAGATAATATTTACAGCACACTGACTTTTTGATGTATACGTTTATTTCATCATAAAGGCGAGAATAGAAAGTTAAGTACGGGCTAAACTGCAAACATGGCGTGATCACTTGTTTGATCTAAAATAGATCTGCACTGGTACCATTGTCATGAGAGTTCAACCAACGTAAGAAAGTTCTTGACGGCAAGCAATGATAAGACAATTGTTGTTTATAACGACAATGGAATCACTGAACAAAACATGTTTGACTCAATCGAAAGCTTTCTCAGCATCTATATATACCATAATAATGTACAACAGTGCGTCATAAAGAAGTAGTTGCTCTTCACAGTGCAAGGGTATTATCAGTATTATAATGACCGTTTTATATAGAATTAAATTTGCAACCTGAAAACTTGCTACCATCTGTTACTGCTACAACATGATATGTGATCTTACTGCGGTTTATCAGCCTGAATGGATATAAACGAAAAGTATTATTATGCGCGATTTAATTGTTTCCTAAAACCAGAGGTTAGGCCTACATCTCTAGAAGTTAGCTATCTCCAAATTCAAAGAGAATATTCATACGTCGGTGGGAAGATGAGCTGGCGAGAGAGAGGACTTTCCACCCGCCCTTATATGCCGAGGTTAAGAAAATCAAGTCGCCAACACTTCATAGCCATGTCTACCTCTTGGTTAGTTTCAATTCGATTCGATTCAAGTTTTTTTATTGAAGCCAAGACAAATAAAAATTTAACATATATACAGGAGAATGCAGAAACAATGGGTCAAAGGGAGAAACCAACAAGAGCCTAAGCTCGTTTGCTAGGCACCCCCTCCCCAGTAATTTTGCAATAGCATCATGACTAAGCAGACGGATAACTCCTGAATTAGATATAATGCGATGTGAGATATGATAAGAAATAAGCTTAACTAGTTAACCAAAGAGACTGTAACGTTTAACGGACTGTGGTCAATACAGACGTCTTTGCCTGATTGACCCACAGTATGGGCAAACAAGAGCAGTCTATATTCCATGAGCTTATAGGCCTAATAGAATTGTGAGATGGGTGTTTGCGGGTGTTCCGCAGTACGCTCCTGTATGCTTAATGTGCACACCGTGTGAGTGTATCCGTCTTCGTCACCGTACGTAACATGCGTGCGCCTCTGCATTGGCACCGGACACGATTCGTTCTGATGACTGTCAGGTCGGCAAATATTCTCTCGACGTCGACTTCGACTGTGTTGTGATGGGATTCTTTGGCCAACAAAATGCATCATCTGTTCATTCATCTGCAAGCAGGCCTATAACACACAGATGCGTCAACTATAGATCTCAAAGCGTCTGAGTTGATCTGTTGCTACTCATGATGGTGAGGTCGCTATCCCTGGCCCTACTTCCGTCAAGAGGTAGTTTATGGATTGCCCACTTTGCTGTCACCTGACGATGATGACGATGACCCGTGTGCTGCTGCCTGCCGGCCGTGCAGATGAGAGATTGAACGAAGAGGCGATGCTATATATAGCCTGATGTCATGTTTACTGCTTTTGAAGGTGATTCCTGAGCAATAGAGTCGTTGAATTTGGTCCGTGCGGGTCTGCATTAGATCGTCTCTCGATTCGAAACATACTGAGGTTCGTTGAAATTGAATTCTCTCTTGCTTACTTACTCGTGGTCAGCTTATTTTACGGTCTGATGTAATGTAATCCTATCGAATAGAGCCAGTTATGTAGCGCCGATAGAGATAGAGATATGACGAACGGTCGCTGAATGTTGTAACTTCAACGAGTAGATATTTATTAATCGTTTGAAGATTATTGTTGCTTGATTGATGCTCGCTTGCCTTTCTGCAGAAACATTCCTTAAACTCCAGAACCACATCGCAGCAGTCTAGGTGACAGAGGGGCATCATGCCTGATTGTATCAATGTTTATCGTATACCTTAGCAACTTATAACTTATCTAACCTTGGCATACCTTTCTTATAGCCGTACTTCATTTTTGTTATCTTGTATCTTGCAAAGGTTACCGATTAAATGAATATGTTTTCAAGTTATTGAGTAGGTAATTAGGTAGGTAGGTCGAAGTGGTAAGAAGACAAGTAGAGCGATGACGTATGAAAACAACCAGTTGGCGTATATTTTAGAGTCATTGACTGTTGCGTCGGTGCATACGACCCTCGTTGTTGTGGCTGTGTATTGCTCGCAAAGAAGATGCGGAATCTGCTAAGATGGTGATGGACCTGGAAGGGAGTCTACCTGCGGCGTTGTGGTTCATAGGACTGGCATTCACAGACAGCGTCGTTTCAAGATCTTGTTTTGAAATCTCCATAATTATTCATGCGTGCATCTAGCTGCATTTTCATCGATCATTGGCCTGCTCTTGCGTATATAAATAAACACATATAATTATATAGACCAGTAGCGCGATTGGTGCAGAAGTGGTGAATATCGCGTGCAAATGATACATAAATAAAAAAATTTATGACAAAAACAACTTTGTCTCGCTCTGACTTTGCGACCACGACAAAGTATACAGTAAAAATAGACACCTGACTAGATGGGATGCATGGTAATCTGGTTTAAAGACAGTTTCAGTTCATCCAGTATATAGCTATACAACAAAAATACAATAAACTATTTACACTCTGCTCAGAAATTGGAAACCGCAAGATAAATATATATTCTATGAAGCATATTTTTAACAAATTGTTAAGATATTTGAAAGATTGTAGCAGAGAAATGAAGAATTGACCTACTAATTCATTGTCATTATATGATTGCCGTGAGACTCGATAAAGGCCTATGTGGACAAATCACTCATGGGTCAGAGTTGACGAGGAAACTATAGGCGATAATAAACTAGGAGTCGATACGGCGTATTTTGAAACTGCCATTCATAGACCAACCAGTAATTAATAGTACAAGGTGAGAAAAGTAAGTCCTAGTTAAATATAAATGTTTCAAGATATTTTCCTGATGCCACTCGCCTTTCGCGTATGGTTCTTCTTTCCGGACACGGTATGTAACTATATCATAAAATGCCATATATAAATAATTATACATATATAATATATTCTATTATATATATATATGGCATTTTGACAGTGACTGAAGTATGGGATTGGGCGCATGCTACATCTGACGTGCATTGTCTGTATTCTGATCTGAGCGGAGTCGATTCGTGTCTAGAAGCGTCTGACACACATAAATCATTCGAATAGACACAGTTTCTTCTAAGTGAACGTACATTATTGATCTATTGCAAACTCCAGTTGGCGTCCATGTTGGCCCAGTGCTGGCCGATTGATTGAACGATCGCGTTGAAACGTGAAGAATGCTAACTGGATCAGACCTCTCTATACGCGAACTCTGTGACCCTTTGCAGAACGTCAAATTATTTTTCTTTAACACGAACTAACATACGCGCATATAATTACTACAGCCTTATACAGTCCAGGAACACTTTCTAAACTGACAGTGCCAGTCCCAAACCAGGAAACGGAGGAGAGCGACGCTAATGATCATCGCTATCACGCACTGTCGTTAAAATGGAACTACAACCCAGATACCTCCACTTCCTCTCACCTCTCTCGCTGCTTCTATTCTAAACACTCTCCACCAACGCCAATAGACAACATGTGTGATCTCTTAGATCTTCCCAGCTCTGCCGTACATCGATTTTTTTATTACTACGCGCCTCTGAATAAGCTGGCTCCCGCGATTTAACTTTGTCGGCGCTGAAGAAATCTCAGGATTACGTATACAATCTTGGGACAGGAATTTTTCAAGGGGGCAAAGTTTAAAACTGAGGGCATGGGATTAACTAGGGTGCCGAAAGCAACCTATCGCACCACCGTGGATCCCAAAGGCAGTCACTGATAGGCATTTGAAGTATTGCACAGCGATGACCATTAAGTGACCCATTCGCCTCAACTGTCCATATAATCCGTTCGTCTACAAATGTTCGACATTGAAAAACATAAAAGGCAGATACAGATGACTAGGAACACAGACTGGACGGAACGATAACAGCATAGCCGTCGATAGGGGCACAAACAATACCAAGAGCACCCTCTCCAGGAGAAAACATAACTAACGACAGCTGGGCGCAATCCATGAGCACAGATTGCAATTAAGAGGAGGGCGCTCGTCCGCTTCCCATGAAGCTCACACCACTTCTAGAAGCGACAACAATAACAACATAATCGACAGTCCACAAGGAGGTCATAATTCAACGTCAGAGAGAACGTTTACTTCTCAACGAGGACATCAGTCACGATGGGACCATAGTTCACAGTAGCCAAGTCTCATTCGCTACCAATGTCTGCCAATAATACACAGTCGTGTGTGTATAATAGCAGCCGAAGTCAGTTCAGCATTGACGAATACTACAAACCGAAAAACGAGGATTCCTCCGTTTCTGCTACTGCACATACCGTGACGGTAATTATCGCGACGGTCGTTCAAACGCAAATACAGAAGGACCGTGTAGTGACTAAGTAATTGAGGAATTGTTTTCACTTCGTCCTCGAGTGGATTTTGTCTCTATCGACTGTTTGTTCATTCAAATGATCGACTGCGCTGCTGTAAGTTCTTACCTTCTCAACGGCTGTGTAATTGTCACCAGGTGTGTATGCATGTATAATGTGTGTATGCATGTATAATGTGTGTATGCATGTATAATGTGTGTATGCATGTATAATGTGTGTATGCATGTATAATGTGTGTATGCATGTATAATGTGTGTATGCATGTATAATGTGTGTATGCATGTATGTATGTATGTATGTGTATGCATGCATGTATGTATGCATGTATGTATGTATGTTTTTATGTATGTATACGCATGCATGCATACATGCATGTATGTATTGCAATGTTTGAGCGTGTATTTATGTACAAACGTAGGCACGAACGTATGTACGCGGTTATGGTCATGGTCGGGGTTATGTGTGCAATGTGCATATATGTACGCATGTATTTATGTATGTGCGTACGCATCTATGTATGCGTATATGTACGCATACATGTAGGTCATCGGGTACTTTAATAAGAGAAATGTTCGATGAACTAAAAATTGTCAAGGTATTGCTTTCAGATCTTGTTGCACAATATAATTTTATCATTTTGAGTGCGTGATGGTAATCTATTTCGGATAGAGATTTTACTTGTTTTGTCGGAAGCATCCGATATTGTTGACCTCAACGTATAACAACTATGAGTAAGTAGCAATTGCATAGTATCATTTTGGGAGCCTGTATTCAAAGGTTCTATACCTATGCATAACATGGTAGGTGGTTGGTGCTGTTCAATGAGTGTTAATTTGGACAAATGATTTAAAACGACGTGATGGTTCTCAAGACATGATAATTACTATGCCCTTATATATATTTCTTTAATTTATATATATATAATACATATATATATATATTATATATATATATATGAACAGTCCATGAACTGTTGGAGAGCAAACATATTATTTTAAAATGCTGCTTTCCTCTCGGCATCAGCTTCTTTCTGCTTTCGGTTGTTCGTATCAGTGACATGGCTATCTTGTAGAGTTATCTTAATCTTAATTTCTAGGCATTTAAACATAATTCAGCATCAACCAACGCCTTGTACAAACGACCGTATTATTGTGGGCCTGACTGCTTTGAATAGCATCCCAGTAGATCTTCGGCTCTCGCTAGGAACTCTCTGTCTACTTTCTATTCTACTCTGAAATCTGTCTTCTTTGGCCGAGGTTGGACTGGGAGAGCTTCTGAGTAGAATTCAAGGACATTTTGTTGTCCTTGACCAAGCCATATCTAGATATACATGTAAGTAAATAGTGTTTATGGTACATACCCTCGTGACCGACTGTGCAAACGACACTGTATAGCTGCTACCTGTACGATATCTCGCAGGTGACACGAACCTGGGGAATGAGAAGGAATAACTTTGCTTTTATGGGTCGATGTAGCAAAACACATACAACGTCAAGCGAAGTGGGCATTTCCATTTACCATCTAAACTCTCAATACTTTCTCTGATTTTTTAAGCGGAACTATTGACCAGACTTATAATAAGGTGTTCAAAAAACACCTAACACTCTGCGCGTAACTGATCGGTTTGGTAAGTTAACTAGACGTGTAGAGATGACTGACTAACTCCTTTACATATATAATTGCGCCACATCTGTTATCGTAGTTGCAAAACGGCAGCTATAGTATGATAGGTAATGTGGACATCGTAAAACTGATTTGGCAAGATTTACCTAATAACCCCAAAAGCCTAACGGCATATTTAGTCAAGAAACCAGAGATAATTTGGTAATTTTGCATTGGTATGGTTACAGATGCCGCTTGATGCATGCCCAGCGGACAATGTGACAAATTCATACTGTCTACTTAGCGTGTTGCCCTCCTCCCCCGACTGATAAGTATGCTCATTAGTGGAACGCTGAGGAGGATAAAAAGTAGCAGACCGGCTGGAAAACAACGGGAAAAGAGTAAGTAAGTAAATGCATATGGAGAAGAAACAGAAACGCGACATCGTCTGTGTAGTTAGAACATCGATGACGCATCGAGCCATCGAGAGAGAGAAATGACGGTTCGGCCTCTAACAATATTTATCTCCGACGATCAGAGTTATCTAATCTCTCGTGCAGGTCAATATGTGTGCGTGTGTGTGTGCGTGTGTGCGTGCGTGCGTGTGTATGCGTGCGTATGCGTTTGTATGTGTGTCCATTATCACTAATGGTGTCGGCGTGACAGACTCTGTAGCTGTCTGTTCGTCTCTCTGCCTGCATCTATATGTGTGGGGCAGCATATTGATTAAATGCACAGTAGATGAAATGTAATTGAACATTTATGTAGCGTCCTTTCACGATATCTGATCAGAGGCGCTCTCTGCGCTGGTCTAAGTGATGTTAAATGTTGTAATGAACGAGTAAGGTATACGTCTGTTTGCAAAACTATGCACAGTAAGCTGAAAAGAGTCACCAGTGTTGGGCCCACGCACAATAGTGAAAATAACCAAACAATTCCCGTCGACAGCTGACGGATGGCATAGATGACTCAATACAATCAATACATACTCAATACAATATATCAAACCATATTACAATACAACAGACTATAGCGTAGCACAGTAGAATCGCCAGAGTAAGCCTACATTACAATGCGAGTTTCGATGACTCAACACACAAAGACTCACTTATTTGAAGTATGCGCTTACTTGACCCTGTCTATTGTCTATCCACTTAGCAACATTTTGCTTATTATAATACATTTTGTTAACAAACGTTGCATAATTAGCTGTCGTCCTAATACAATATGCACTGTATCTACTCCGATCATGGCAGTCCCATTGTGCCTGGATTTGACGCAGGTGTCCTTTCTTTATTGGTGAGTTTGATAATAAATTTCGTAAAAATTGAAATGAGCTGTCAGAGGCAGGCTGCTGTATAATTTCTGCGCAATCTTGCCTAAGCGTTTCGCCGTGACGTGCTTGATTTGCGATGGAGAATGCTGCTGTCTGTCGTCTGGCGTGATATATTTAATACCTAAAGGTCGTTCAATACGTTCTGATGAAGCTATGAGATGCAGGTGATTTGAATTAAGTATTACGAGAGAGAAATTGTTCGTTTAAAAAAGAAATTGAAGCTGTGATAACTTCAGGTGGACCTAGGAAGATCTTTCGCATGAAATAGGGAATTAGATCGTCTCCGTTTTATCTCGTGTACCGTCAGCCTAAAATATAAACACGGACGCTGTAATTTTCAATTTTGAAGTGCACAGTTTTATAATGCATCTTCAAGGAAACTTATAATAGGAATTTACGGCCTGAACGACCTGACATAACAAGAACATTGGCCGTGGGCCTATATAGAGCGGTCTTCAACGATATGAAGTTCTTGCAAGGGGAAAATTGCATAGGACGTTATAAAAACATCAATATGGCCTATCAGCATCATCGACGTCGTCACCGTCATCACCACCATCACTATCGTCATTATCATTGTTATCGTCATTGTAATCGTCATCATCAACGAAATCGGTATTGTCATCTTTTTAAAATCGGATGCATCATCATACGGATATGATGATATATGCCATTCGTCACCGTCAAGATCGTTATTTGCACAGTGTATATTAGCATTACGCATTTATTAGGCCCATAGTCTCCCTAGCCGTTTCAGAGGGGTCGAACCCGTACTCTCTGCGTTGCAATCGGCTGCCATGTCCCTCACGTGCTTGAAACCATCCTACTAGGTGCGAGCAAACCTTACTCCACTGGGTGCGGTCTTCCGCGGTGCAGCACAGAACCAGTAACACTGATGTCCGTTCATATTTCCGCACGAACAAGCGTTTCTATGTCTTCCTGTACCATTATTTTATCGAGTGCTTGAAAACTTTTCAGATCCTGATTTCTGTTATTTTTCCAAACAGGAAGTTTTTCTGTGAAGTTTCTTTTGATGAAGCGCTGCTGTTTAAATGACACGTTACACAGTACAAAATAACTGTATTTCGTAATCGCAGCCGTAATCTCCAAACTTCTAAAGCCAGTGTTGTATGCAAGACTTCAAACTTCAAGACCAAGACGAGACCGAAACAGTGAGGTACCGAGACCGAGACCGAAACCGAGACCGAGACAGTGAGGTATCAAGACCGAGACCGAGACACTAGGTTCAAGACAGTACGAGACAGTAAAACACAAGTGATCCTATATAAAATGCTGTAAAAAGCTAATGTATCAGTTTTCGGAAATAATGTTTATTTGTAATTTCAATTTGAAACTTAAAATGTATATAGTACAAATTCCTGAGAACTGTTTTTATATTGCCGCGCAAGATTTTAAGACAGTTCACGCGAAACTTATCGAGACTACTTGTGCGAGACAGAACAAGACATTAACTTCAAGACAGTTTCTATAAATTCGAGACACTAGCTCAAGACCGAGACACTAAAAAAGTGTCTCGAGGCCATACAACTCTGTCTAAAGCGCTACTTGAAAGCCAAGCGCAGGGCACTAGCTTATTCACGAGCGCTATTTGATACTCCAATGTTCAGAATTGCACACTACCATACGACTGAGCATCAATGGCGATGAGTGGCTGTGTAACAGTAACAGTGTCACAGTTACAGTGTAACTGTAACAGTGTGTGTGAAGGACTTACTCATACTCAAGATTCTTACATCCATAATCCCTACACAGTAACCGTCTCAGAGGACGAGGCTCGAACCAAGATCTCTCTACGTTATAGACAGAACGGTCTAACCAAACGGGCGCCGTTTAACGACATACGCATTTATTCTGATCATTCATGCCATCTGTTGTCAGCTTTCGTCCAGAATCCGTTGGTTGGTTCCACGCTGGTGACTCTTTTCAGCTTACTTTGCGGAGTTTTGCTAACTAATATGTATTTTATTCGATCATGTGACGCTTAGCGTCATATCGACCAGCGCAGAGAGCGACTCTGAGTAGATATCTTGAAGGGCTTTAAATAAATTCTCTATTACATTAAATTAGTAAAATTACATTACAACTCAACGCTCATTTCGATGGTTCATTTAGACCCAACGATTTCTAATAGGACGCTTGTCTTAGACTCATCACGTTCTCATTAATACAGCATTATGTATATCGGATGTATACACATAATATATACATATATATATATACATAATTTATATATAAAATCTAAATATTGCTGATAGGATTAAAATACGATTATCCGGTATGTAAATAGGTAGCTATGCACATATCATACGTATGGTGATCGTATGATGTGCTTGTCTTCGTGTTGTACACATGAACAATGCGGCTTCAAACCATACCTACCACTTAGTCAAACTCGAGGGCCAGCTGGTCTTCGTGGATCTATCTAAATTTAGCCACCCTTTGTTTGCCTTCCGACTCGCCGGGCTGGTCGCTTATATATACATAAATCTATTTTTGTCATGCCGATGCAGAAATATAATATATCAAAGATAAACCGTCGCAGTCTTATTTATATATTACGATAAAAGTTTTATCTAGGTTGAAATTATAAGTATATTCTTCTAAGATGTCCCCTGCTCGTCTCTTATCTTGATAGTATAAGAGATAAGGAACTCAAGGGGATAATTTTGTACCCTATACGATAAGTTCATATTATGAGCATCATGTGCAGATCTCTATATACATATATACACACGTTAATATACGTATGTATAATAAATATATACATACATATATATATATATAATTACACAAATATATATATATATATGTATATATAAATATATGTAATATATATACGTATATTAACGTGTGTATATATGTATATATGCACGGGCGGCGGTGGCTTATTGGTCTAAATTAGGCTGCCGATAGTATGCTAAATATAGGCCTATGCGTTGAGACGTGCATGCAGAAGCACTGATGGTGATGTCCTGTCGGTGCAATATATGCATATATCCACAAATACATACATATGATGTATGTGACCCTGACGGCAGCTTATTAGTTCAAGGGTTAGATTAGAGGGCTATTTATAGGCTGACACGTTGAATGCCTGCACGTAGCAGGACAGATTATGATGATGATCATCATCATGTCCAGTGTACGTGTGTCGTCTCATAATAGGCACTGCACGTCGTCGGTTCTACAGTGAGCGAGCGCGCGCTGAATTCTAGCGCCCGTCATTTCGATCCCCATCGGAGCAGGTCTCACTGGCGATTCGGTCGGCCGGCCGAGTCGAGTGCAACGGCCGTTCCCATCGCTGCTGATGGCCGCTGATGGGACGCTGTGGTTGCCTCTGCCCCGTTCGCTGCTGCTGCTATTGCCGAGCCGGGGGTGATGCGTGAAAGAGCTAAGGGTCGCTGTGTCCTCAATCGCTCGAGCCAACGCTATCGCTGCAACGTTCAATCCTCCCTGTGAACTTCGACGCTGGGATCGCATCAGAACGTCGTGTCTGTGTGTCTCAGATGCACCGTTCGTACCGTCGAATGCGAAACGCGTTACTTCGACAGTATAAATTATAGGCGAGCGTGGTTAAAAGGAGTGATTAGGAGAGTGACACGTGACATAGTACGCTATGCAACAGACCGAATGTAGGAGAAATAGTGCAGGTTGAAAGATCGTTTGTTGACTGTCGCAAGGAAGTTTCTACTTGTTTCTCAGGTAGGACAGTTTTAATGATACTTAATCAGAAGCTATCGTTCCTTACATTACATTTACATTACATTACATTACGCGCATTCCAGATAATGAGCACATGCTTCAAATCAAGATAACGATTGAAAATTAATATCTTCTTCCGTTGTTTTCCTGTTTGATACTCATACGTTATAGATTCTCCATTTCAATGAAGTACTGTGCTATAATTATATTGTAATTATTATGTTGATAATATAATCTAATAACTTCGATTATATCGCTACAAATTAAAAGCTCTTTTTGTTGAGACCAAATTCCGCTGTGAATTCGGTCGATAGGGAAACTGAAAGCAAGAGGTAATAGTCAGGATTCATGCAGGAATGAAGACCAGGGCAGACATTGCTGAGTGAACTCTCACCGAAAGGAAGTTACATTACTTGAATTCCTTTAACTGAACACATGCCTCAAACCAAGATAATGATTTCAAATTAACACTGAGTGTGCACAAGGATATGGGTCTAAATATACACGTGAGTTCACAGATAAGTTATCGTCTTGATGTCCGCCCAAGAGGTCGAAAGCTGTGTACTACTTCTTGCCAGGCAAATCTTCAAGGGCGTTTCAATTAAGGCAGCGCTATTCTTATAGTCATATGACTTCTGTAGCGCAGTTATATATAAGCTAATTGGGCTTTTCTATAGCCGCTGAGCTAATCCAGTTTTATGAACGTTATCTGACTCCGAATAATGTTAGCATTACATTACATTACATTATGCATTCCTGAAGAAGCCGGTAATGTATCGGTCGATGGCGCTCAGAGGTTTCCACAGTTCTTCCTTTGTAGGACGTCAGAAAATTTTTCTGATTTTACACTGTAATAAACTAGATACGATTATACTCGTCCTGTAGGTGTCTTCGAATGTAAGTATATGAATGTATGGGTATTCAAATGTAAGTAGACAGTTTGCATGCTTGCAGTCAAGTATGCCTATGTATGTGTGGGTGTGTTTGTGTGCGTTTTTTGTGTGGATATGCGTGTATCGTCCATTGGGCTATAGATTGCTTTTGGGCGAGTTTCTTGTCCCTCGCTCTCGGACTTCCACGCGGCAGCTCCGAGCCTTCTCGGTTGCAGGCCCTGCAGACTGAAATGGGCTCCATGTCGCCCTTCGCCTAGTGCCCATGGGACACTCCATACTGTCTTATGCCAGCCTTAAAGACTATACTGTTTAGCCAGGGTTGTGTTAGGAGCACTCCTGAGTAGGTGTTCTTGAAGGGGCGCTAAATAAATTTTCCAAATAAATAAATGTAATGGTATGATGGCCAAGTTGTCATCATACTAAACTTCTCGAGTTTATTCAACTGCCTTGGGAGAATGAGTCAGTCACAGCAGGACCATGTAAGTTGTCGTCCAGTTATGCGTTTCTGATAGGAATGCACTTAGCCAAAATAATTTCGCCTGACGATAATTGCACGCACCTGAGGGCTATCTGTAAATGAATGTTCACATTTTGAAATCTGGCCGTGTTCTCGATTCAGGAAAAATGACTTGTTCCACTTGACAACATCATGTCAGGAGTAGTTTTCTAATTGCCTCTAAGATATTTTAGACAGGCTAGAAAATGGATTGCTCTACTGATGAGCTGAAATCTTTTCTGTAGACCACAATATTATTTCCGTCATTATCGCCGCATTGGACGAGCAGTTGTTTTTCTAAAACTGAGTCTCCGATTGGCCATTCTCTCCCTCCGGAATGCCACCAGTGAAGTCCAACAACTGCACGTAGAAGTGAAAACAGGAACTGGGCGCTATATGTATGCTTTACTAATTATATCTCGTACTTTGTCGACAACAATTTGTTCGTGTTCGTTCTCAGAGAGCTCGATTCGGGTGAAAGTATCTCGAATGGGTGGAGGATCCAATCAGACTTGCCCATGAAATTTATGGACTGACTGAAGCGACTGCAACTTAGTTAGCCTACAACAACTGTTAAATTTTGGTCACACACACACACGCACCCACATACACATACCTTCACACACACACACACACACACACACACACACACACACACACACACACACACACACACACACACACACACACACACACACACACCTATACACATAAACACACACACATATATATATTTATATATATATATATATATGCACACATACAAATACGTTTGTGAATATGTATATCATCTTAAAGGGTGCTTACATGGCTCATCTACAAATTCTATAAAGATCTATGTGCCTACACACATGTGTGTATGTGTGCTTTTGTGTGTGGGGGCGTGGTGGGTATGCAATTATGCATATACGCATTAATACCCACATACGTATTGTTTTTATATTAGACGTTTTCCCAAAAAATTGTCTAAATTTCTTATAGAATAAATTTTGCAAACCTTCTGCAGAAATAATACTAGTTCGATATTATGAGGTTTAAAACCTCTCGACTAGAGACTGAGCGGTTCTGAAAATTGACGATCGTCTGGTAACACAAGATCATTGCGAGCGCGTTTTAACAGGATCATGATATATTTTAGCATTTCTTCAGTCTGTCAGAATTGCAAATACACCAATCTGTTGTTGTCATGATTGATAATCGTAAAAAAATCGACAACACAATCTATGAGTCTGAAGCATCGACTTGCGGGTAACATTTGTATCTAAATCAATTATATTTTTGTTTTACACCCATTCAACCTATACACAACCTATATGACATCTTCAGGTATGCTCAAAGAACTTGACCCGTTAGCAATATCAGTCTGAGTAAATAGCTTTTCTTGAAACCAGCAACGTTCAGTAAATTCTAGAATAACGTACCAAGCCTCCGCTAGATTTTCGTATTCGAATCGACGAGGGCATTGAGCATGATTCTGACAATAACCGATACGTCCTTCGCATTGTTAAATTTGTTTGTTCTCGAGACCCTATGCAACCAATCCTCTATAACCTTAAGGCGGTATTCACTCCTGGGCCTACCAAGCTGTGCCAGTCGGTTTTCGACGTCTTGTTGTTTTAAATAGGGATAATATCAGCAGAGAAGCACATAAAAATTTGCCTTTGTTGAGATTTTTAAGTCTATCGTATAGTAGTTGGCTTAGGACAAACCTAGCACTGACACAAGTCTGGCAGCCTGGTGACACACCGTCATGCTCTAGTTGAAACAAACTTCTAAGCTTGTGGGAACAGAAACAGTGGCTAATTGGCTGTCAATAGAGTCACCTGTAACACGCGTAAAATGTAATACCTTTCTTTGTTGAAATTTACTCTTATGTTCTATTGCTTATAATTAATTTCGACAACCGAAGTACTATCATCAGATAAGACAAAGGAAACTAGAGATCACTGTCAAGCACCAGTTATGAAAAGTACCGCAAGTATATGAACATTTATATAGCGCCCTATAAGAACGTCACGAGGGCGCTTCCCTAAGAGTAATCAAATGTAGTGTAAATGTACACATTCGCGACTAACGATGGAAGTAAAAAGGTTGATTTCTCATAAATATCTTTAAAAGATGTTTTCAAACTGTTTTTGAAATACTTTTGTAAGGTATTTTGTAGAAGTATTTTGAAGATATTTTTGAGAAGTATTTTATTTTGTAGGCCTGTCTTCAAAATACTGCTGACTTTGCCCATCACTGCAGGGTCTGCCCTACGGTAATATATTGCTAAGCCTGATTTCAGTCTTATGTGAAGATCAAGCTTGCCACTCCCTTAGATGGACTACACGTGTGTTCGAGAGTTGGGTGGTGTTGGGTCTCTTCACCTGAATTTCCAACGTCCCTCTGCTACACGTGTACCACATGGTGTTCATTCATTGCAACATCAGTTAGGCATTGATAGGTCATTAGAAGGCGTTCTAGTTTAAGCTTGGGTTAGAAGAACGTACGCTTACTTATGCCTGTTGACTCGATGCCAGATCGCACAACTCACTCTCAGCATATTCCAAATGCAACTGGTTTGACCATACATGCATCCGTCCTAAAATGTTCTCCTGCGGTCGGAATTCTGTGAAATTCTGTCCTCCTGTCGTAGTTTTACAGTCGTTTTATCTGTGCCATATCTTCCTACAAGCTCCCCTATCTGGGATTGGGACTGGCACAGCGGAACATGTGGAGGAATTACAGAAAAACAAATTTTATAGTCCTAGACATAACTGCGTGCATTTAAAAGTCTCGATATAATAGGCACCGGTGAACTTTCAAAGGCTGGGGATACAAGATTAGAACTGGTGCTGATTAAAAAAATTTTGACCGATTAATCTCCAAATGTTAACTTCCATTATCGATTGAATGCGATTGAGCCTAATACAGTGACCGAGTCAACAAGAGCCTTTTACTTTATTTCCACAAAACTTTTCAGCCATTCCCTTGATAAAAGTGATTCGTCATGTTTGAACCATGGTAAGCAAACTATTTATTGCAATGAAGGCAGTTAATTTTGTCACCGACTTCGACTTTTCCATCGGTCCTGAGGCCCATAAATGCAAAACGATCGTTCAATTCTCTACTGAAATGGTTTACACTATTAGGACACCTATTGTTCGCCGTACTATTTGCTCATAAAATGAACCGTTTGAAATCATTAAATAAGTTTTAAAATGAATTGAAGGAGCCGAAATTAATCAACTAAGAATTTCTGCGAATATTCTATTAATTAATTGTTAGAATCCACCGCCCTATCTAAATCCGCTTCGTTCCAGTTTTACGACGTACATATCACATTAGATCCTCAGAAAAATGTCATAGCCTTGCTAAGCATTATGGCAAATAGTGTCGTCGGTCTAAGTCTATAAGGGAATGACACGGTCATAGACTACTGAATGGAAGTCGGTGGACCGCGTCATCTTCGTATTTATGGATCCTATAAAGAGTCTTTCTCGTAGGTCACAGAATGACTGGGAATGCGTTGGAGCATTCGGTCACTTAGTTAACTGTATACGTGCGACGCCAAACACGACGATAAAACCGAATGATCCAACAAACTGTGCATGATTTTGAATAACCTATTCCAAACCGTCTTCTATTTCATTCGTGTGAAATTCTGCGTCTCCCATGTGCGATCATCATCGTCTTGTGTTGCATTGTATTTGTTAATTTATGTAGCGCCGTTCACATCAGTTCCAATTCAGTAGCTCTTCCATGCAATGCGGTAACCATGAGAGTAGTAAAGGGTTGCAAGGCGTGATCAGGATGTATGTGAACTTGTGAAGTGACCCAAAAAGAATGGCAACACGCCCAGATGAGGAAAGGGCATTGCATGGGAAGAGCCAATTGGTGGCATAAGAGATAGGTTGACCTATAGTTGTCCTGACTCTCGGAACAAAGGACATGTCAGTCGAAGGAACGGGGATGTTGATGAGAAGCTGCAGAAAGGGGAATTGAATTTTGTCCCTTAGACATTTCGATGGTTGCAATTAGAGGTTTCTATTTCAGGACCTGGACAAAAATCTTGAACTGAATGTGAGCTGCATGATAGAGAAAGCCATTGCAATCAATTGAATGTAAACGAAAAGACGTGAATCATGTGGGAGAATTTAGGAAGACGACCAATCAATCTGGCAGCGGCTTAAGAACTGACTTGTAAGAGGACAGGCGGACCTTGTGAAGGCGATTGAACACAAAGCGAAGAGGCTTCAAGAACAGGCAGATATTAAAGAGCAGAAATTGTAGTTGCCGACTTTTAAGATTCATTAATTGATCACTCGTTAAGACTTTTGATCAATTAATTTCATCTTCTTCGAATAAATGTGTCCTTTTATTCAATTTGCCGAGCGGGCAATTTACTGAATTGAAGCCTATTATGGCGAACAATGTAGTGATGAAAATTTGCGTGAAAATTTAAGTTTTCCATTTTAGGCAAATGCTGATGAAAAAGAGGAAGATGGCGAAAAATTAGCTTTCTTCATTGCGATAGACAGGTCACTTACCGTGTTTCAAACACATCGCTGACATATTATCTTCAGCGTGTCAATTGATTGAAGTTTTAGGTAGAGAGAAAATAGCAGCAGACTCAGTGACTATAATTAGGCCTATTTTGGCAGTTTTACATGCTTTACGCAATATGTGCCAAATTGATCGAATTTATTAAGCTAAATTTTGGATATTAAATTGATTATTTTGTCTAATAATCAATACCAGTCTTACTGGAACCCGAAGTGTGGTATAGAGTACATTCTCGGCATGCGATATTAAGTAAATTGCCATTCTCTTCGTGACTAGAGTCAAAGAAATACACAAAACATTACTCAGGGTTGATATAGCGCCGGTATCTAGTGCATGGAGATTGACACATAATACTCCGCCATCGGAGACACCGCCTGCACAGTGCTGCCATCCGACGTTCGGCGCGTTATTACGACGCCTTTCTGTGAGATATCAAGAAAATTAAGATCATGGGCGACGCGGTTTATGAACCCATAAAGCTATATGCACTTAACAAGTGTGTTGTTACCATCTCGGTGATTTACACGCGACCACAGAATCCGTTATTTACAAGCACCGAGGCTGCTTCTTCATCCACATCTCAAAATGACAAAATGAAATTCGGACGAAAAACGGCGAGTCGGTGTATTCGAGTCTAACTCGCGATGCACTGATTATAGGGGGATTGTGCAAATGTAGGACTCGTAGAAAATGTACGCCACTGACTGGAGAGCCGCGATAGATCACATAGCAATCATAGCATACGGGTTTGATGAAAATTTTAATCTGCGACAGCTATGCAAATTGCCAATTGAGTTTGAAACATGGAATTAAAAATTGTCACCGAATTATAGATCGAGGTACACATCAGCTACCAATGGAGTCTGCGTCCATCGCCGCCGATAATTTGGCTGAGCAGCTACAAAAATCTTGACCCATAGACAGAGCAATTTATTAATAGTCTTAAGCTTAACAGTTCTTTGTTAATTAATAGTCTTAAGCTTAACAGTTCTTTGTTAATTAATAGACTTAAGCTTAATATTTCTTCGTTAATTAATAGTCTTAAGCTTAATAATCCTTTGTTAATTAATAATCTTAAGCTTAATAGTCCTTTGTTAATTAATAATCCTAAGCTTAATAGTCCTTTGTTAATTAATGGCCTTGAGCCGAAGGATAATTTGAGTTTATAATGAGTCTGTTTATGCCTTAGCAATTTAATTTATCATACACGCGCTTCCTTTAATTTCTCTTCATTTGTGGTCTGTCAAAAAGTTTTCGTTTTCGTCAATTACAGTTCGATGACTATTATTAGTTTCTGGCATGGTCAATCACTTCTTCTCAAACTATGTCTTTCTCCGTGTCTGTCTGTCTGTGCTTCTATCTGATTAGCATTGTATATGTATGCGTGTATGTCTATGCTCTGCCGGTCACTAAAAATGCAAGATGCATCCACAGACAATATTTTGTATTAACGACATTTTCTACCCATTGATGATTGAACGGATCGGGTGGTCATGATCCTGAATCGGTCTGGTACGATCCTCCATCATCTTTGCCCGTTTACACGCCATTCATTTCAGCTTCCCGTCAGTAGATGTCTCGCATAATAAATTGATCTGTTTTTTTGATTATATATATATATATATATATATATGAATTCCTAAACGTTTTGCGAAGGCAGCCGTGCGATGAGAATACTTTGGCGACTTAAGGTATAATGGAAGATCGTAACCACAGAGAGGACGTCGTTGTGTCTGGACGATTGATCGAGGGATGAAGGCGGACGTCGTCATTGTCTGGGGTATACTTGTGGAGTTGGATGCCTTCTCGTCGTCATTGCTCCAAGGTCGTCGTGCGATGCCAGAAAATCCTCTGAACGGATCAGACGCGGAGTGGGCGATAATAGAGGATTCACACGTGTCAATCAGAAATGATATCTACTCGATTGATTGATGCTGAATCTCGTGTCGAGCATCAATTCAGCGGTTTTCCCTTGTTCAAACACACACATTTACGCACACACACATCTACGCACACCTCCGCACACAATTACGCACACACACACACGCACACAACACACACTCAATCACTCACATGATGACGAAGGGACGATGTATCAAGTCTTTTTCAGTGATTGATCTTGTTACGGTTTGGTTTTTGCCTTTTTGGTGTAGGTCTGCGGTCCCTGAAGGCGTTTTTGATTCTTGGGACAAATTGGTTTAGTGCAGTAAATATCTTTGCTTCACAGCGCAGTATAATACATTCCTCGATCGAGGAATTCCCACTGTGAAGTACAGAAACAGGGCCTTCCTTAGCAAACATCACATTTGCACCTCTGTTCAGGAATATATACGCGCCATGGCTGTTCATTGCTTTTGTTCAGTGGTGGCTCTACAGGGGCAGAAGGGGTCAGTGTCCCAACAACTGAGCTTCTGCCCTCGGTTGCCCCTAAAACTTTTACCCCACCTTTGTGTTTTGACGAAACAAGACATCAAATTGACCCCTCTGTCAGGTCCCCCGGCCCATCCGTGGCCCCCTCTGTTGGAAAAGTCGGAGCTGCCCCTACTTCTGTTTAATTAGAGGTCGAACTATTTTTATTAGGTCGTGTTTTAGCGAAATATCCAGATTGATAGCTAAGAATTCCATCAAAGTGACGATCATCAGAGCTTTAAACGCCTCTGATTCGGTCAACTTCTAGCGATGCGCTATATAAATGTTCGATTATAATGGCAACTTGCATCGTATAAGTCATAACAACCGCGCATCAATCCAACGGACACTTCTCGAATCCACGGCCGTACAGCGATAGGCGAGACTTTCCAATCGATTTCTTATGCGATGAATCACGTCAAACATTGCATGTGACCTGCGCATAAATGAAACGGCTCTCGCAAACACCGACCATCTGGGAGTGGCTGATTTTTAAACGCATAATCTTCGGAAGGATGTGCTATAAATAAAAGCGAGTTTCCTTACATAAATCTTGGGAAACGTTTGCATCGTGTGCAGTGCAGTTACACACACACACACACACACATATATATATATATATATATATATATATAATCATAATACGGCTTATTTTCTTTGCGGTGCATTTTCTATCGGCCTCCTATTGACTGAAAGGCGATCTCTTCAGGACCTCAGATGAAAGACGCCATCATCTTCTGTTTGCACGGTCAGTCCTATACCATAGAGGAGAGAGTTAATTACACGTTGGTACCCTGTGGAACGGGTCTACTTCTGAATGACATTCTCTGCTTCATTGGCTGTCGAATGATTTCTTCTGTTCTGACGTCAGCCCATGTAGTGTATACGTGCGCAAGCAACGTCATCTTCGTCGCTTCAAAAAATAATATGCTTGGATGATAGAAAGTAGTTATTTAATGTGTGATTGACGTTTTCCCTTTTCGCTCTCTGAACAAGTCTGTTTTATGCGACTTGGGATGAAAAGGTTTTCTGCGAACTTCTCAGATCTTAGAAGCATATGTGTGCTTTTTTAACTACACCACGCATGCATAAAATTAATAATTGCATAGGTGACTGTCTTCATTATTTGTTAATTAATTAATTTTTTAGCGCGCGCAGGGTCACACCGAAATGTGAATCGGAGGCGCAGATAGTCAGTCACCAAGAGAAGACGCGCTTAAATTTCCATATCATTGAAAGCCAAGGAGAAATAATGATTTTTGAGCCACCTTTTGAATGAAGGAGGTGAAATTAATTTAAGCTACGAAGAGCTATCGCTTCCATTCCTTAGGAGCAGAGACATGGAATACACGAGAGCCCCGAAACTGTATGATTATTTCACCCAGTTCACGCAAATATATATATATATATATATATATATTATGTATATATAGGCTATCATTATAGGCTTATATTTTATAGTTTGGCAGACTCTTGCCATAAGCTTAGGTATATAAGTTATACTTATGCTTATATGTATATATATATACATTATTATAATAATAATAATAATAATAATAATAATTATTATTATTATTATTGCTATTATTGTTGTTGGTTACTACTAGGCAAAATAGCGCCTTCTCATCGTTCCCGTTGGCGTTGTGCTGTTCCCCCAGAGGCCACTCTGACTCTTTTTATACTCGTCTTAAAACTGTCCTTGTGAGTCGTGCTGGGATCGGGAGCGCTCCTGCAGAGTGGTAACCCTGTGGGAGCGCTATATAAATCTTCTTAATAAATAAATGAATGAATATATCATGGGTGATACGTCATGTGTCATGTCTCAAGCTGTGTGTTACATATATATGCCTATATAAATCATAATGACCACCTCGTGTAGCATCAAGTTGTCGTCTAGCCATTAGCACAGGGCTCTTTTAATGTCAGGTTTGTCGCCACTATAGTTGCGTATATATATATGCATTGCATATAATGTACGTTATATATAAGGGCCTAGATATATATATATAACATACCCTCGTTGATGGATTGTAAGATTAGCGGGATATAATTTACAATGCATAAATGCCAATGTTGTATTACGCCGCATCTTGCATGTGGTGATGTAATTATAATGTCATCTTGGAAAGTTCCAAAGATTTGTGCTTTAAGAGAGCCGTTACAAGTCGAGAAAGGTTTGCAGTGATTTCAGTCGAAGAAAGAAAGAGAGACAGACAGACAGACAGACAGAGACAGACAGACAGAGACAAAGAGCCCGAGAGAGAGAGGCCAAGACCTTATTAAAGTTCCGGAGACTTAAACTGAGAACAAAAGTAAAAGCAACGAATGTCTCAATTGTCGTGAGATCGAGTTCAATACACAGTATAAACCTGATTTTGGGCGACGGTCTGAACAACTCGTCTGTTGCGAAACTGCTTCTTATTTCTGTTGTTTCTGAAAGGATGTCAGCAGACTTTAAATCATGTTGACATTTTTTGAATCGTCTCTTTCAACCATATAGCGTGTGACAACCATGGATGAACGCATTGATTCCGATCTGTCTCGGATAAGAAGATTTTTATCGTCGCATAAAAATATGTGCTATTCTGATAGCACAAAGAGATGACATTCGTCATAAATGTAATAGATGACACAATGTTTAAAATAATCGTATACGGTATTATATAGCCTATGACACGTTATTGGTACAAACGTCAACCCCAGTAAATGTTATTTTACTTCTATGCTCTTTCAGAATATCAACTTACTCTGTGATTTGGTGATAGATCTGATTTGTTGAACAATGAAAGTGCTTTTTATTCGAATTCATTTTGAATTTGTATTAGATTTTTCACTCTCGTTCTCCTCCTAATTCTGTCGTATTTTGATCGGACTTCTCCCAGGAACGTCGGATTTTTCGTGAAATTTTTGACAATTATGATACCGTCGCTATAAAACTCATTAGATTTCATATGTATATGTATGTACATATGTATATATATATATGTACATGTATATTGGTATATTGCTAGGCTAGCGACCTAGCAATATACCAATTGCTAGGTCACTAGCCTATATATATGTGTATATATGTATATATACGTATATATATATATAGGTACATGTATATTGGTATATTGCTAGGCTAGTGACATGTTGCATGACGTATCACACGTGAGATATGATACACAATCTATACTCCATGCTCTTATCCTATATTACGTATCGTAAACAGCGCACCATGCAACAAGACTACACAGGACAGAAGCACAGAGAGAAAATCTGTTGGCAATGAATTTAATTTACTGCCAATGAGAGACAGGTTATTCTGACTCTGTTTAGATGGTATCGTAACCACAAAGATAAAGATACCTAGCATTAATAGCCGATGGAAACATTCCTATATACCGATGAACCTCTTTCACACCGTTAAGATCATTGAGGCCGTCTCTATTCCTTCTCCTGTGAGCATTGCTACAGAATGTTGGAAATCAATGGAAATAAGTTATTTGATATTGCGAATATTCCTGGTGAAGAAAACATAGAATGCTGGGAATTATGCAGGATCGAGGTTAAGAAAACACAGAACGCTGGGGATTCTAGAGGGTTGTGGTAAAGAAACACAGAATGTTGAGACATTTGTAGAGTCCTGTTGAACAGCGAGCATCGGCCGATGACGAACAGGAATCTGGCCCAGGTCATGACATCCACAGCCTGACTGAGGCATCGCTGTAGACGAAGCGACTGCGAGAAGGGTATTACCGTATTACCGTATTCAGATGACATGGAGGCAGTCTATCGGTTAGATGATAACAGATGGCTGAGTGGTTGGAACGATCGCCTTTTAACTCGGAGAGTGCAGGTTCGAGCCCACTCTGAAATGATTACCGTGTGGAGACCTTGAACAAGTCACTATGACTAAATGCCACCGATTGATGTTTCACCATTATATAGTGGTGCTGAATACATAAGTAATTATCATAATAATAATAACAGTAATAATTATATTATTATTATTATTATTATTATTATTATGATGATGATGATAATAATAACAATAATAATAGCTAAACCTATGCTAACAATGGAGGTGCTACTACTACTGCTACTTCCCACAACTATTACTACAGTTACTACTATAATAATAATAATAATAATAATAATGTGGCTTAGGCTATTTTTATCATGTCAGATAATATGACAATTTATGATACGGTATCGTATTTTATATTTATCATGAATGCCACCTCGGTGTGGTATCAGAATGGGATGTAATTATTTTGCGGTGATAAAAATCTCATTATCCAAGACACTACGGAGCTCAAAGGTAAACGACAATGATAAATGACAATGGCAAAAGACAAAGGTAAATTCGCTAGTTTGACGCCATCGTGGATAATAATTCTTAGAAACGTCTTCTCTGATTTGAAGGAGGCATTATTTTTATTGCACAATTCAGGTGAGGTTAGGTAAGCTGATGTGGTAAGATATATGGCGGCACGATATGGTAGGTCTACAGAAATGCAAGGAAAAGCTAGTTATAGCCAATTAGGCGAGGTTATTATGGTAAAAGCTAAGACCATAACATACGTATCTCTTCCTCTGTTTGCCTGTGTATCTGTCTGGCTGTCTATCTATCTCTCTATTATATATATATATATAATATTATATATTATATATATATATTATATATATTATATATATTATATATATATTATATATATATTGTATATATGTATCTGTCCATGAGTTTGTATCTGTGTTAACGCCTGCAAGGTCATTCTAAAGTGAAATTACCGTTGCAAATATTCAATGCCTACTTTGTAGTAATTTCATTTTAACGACAGTGTGTGAAAAAAGCATTGACGTCGTCCTCCTCCTCCATCCAGGCTTGCGACTGGCACTGCCAGAGTACGCGCGGAGTCAGAGTTCCATTTCCTATGTTATGCTCTCAGTTACTTAAATACAAGGGAGGTGTCTGCTGTGTTCACGGCTTCATCCTTCGTTCTCACGCAACGACAAAAGTCTTCTGAACTGGACGGCTTTTTGTATTATGTAAATAAGAAAGCGATCGATATTAGAAGATCTGTCAATGACTTAGGCCATTCCTCCCTTCCTCCCTCCCTTTCTCTCTCTCTTTCCGTCTCTCTCTCGGTCTGTCTGTCTGTCTCTGTCTCTTTCCCTGTCTCTGTCTCTCTCTGTCTCTGTCTGTCTGTCTGTCTGTCTGTCTCTCTCCAAGACCCTACACAGATTCACAGGCTAACCCACCCGAAACATCAATACTTCGGTCCTTGCATTAATGCCAAAGTGTACACTTATATACATATATACATATGATTAAATATACTTGAATACATTCTAATACTTGCATATGTACTTATATATACATATATTTGTATATATTCTTATATTTGTACTTGAATATATTTTAAAATGTATGCTTTTATATTATATTATATATATATATATATGCTTATTATGCACTTCTAAATTTACCTCTGGAGTATTTCGATGACTTTTGCATTCTTATCTATACTACTTTCTTATGTACTTATATATATATATATAAGTACATATATATATATACACTTGAATATATTCCTATGTGTACTTGAATCATAGTGGAATAATTATGTAATTATTCCACTATGATGCCTATTTCATCTATGTGATATGTAGCTAGTACATTTGCATAGCGATAATTGTAATTGATAATTGTTATTATTATCGGTAGTTCTTGTTTATTTATGTGTTACTTGTTATTTTATTAAACTGTTACTATCACTGTCAATTTTGATGACTGCTACCGCTTTCAGTGCTCTTGGAGTAACACTTGTATTGTGTTGAAAAGGACTGACTTTGCTATTGTTCCTATAGTGACCGCTGCAAGGGTGAACGCGATGACTTTCTCAGCTGTTGCTGAATCTGCCGATAGCTCTTCTTCTTCTTCATCTTCCTCTTTTAGAAGAGAACGAAAACAACGACAGTCGATGGGTGGCTGCTGTCGTCTTCTCTTTTATATATCTTTCCGGTCCATCGAAAGTTGACCGATTGAGGCGACTCACACAAATCATTAAAGACCATTAGGACCAGTTTATCGATAATAAAGAGCGCTTATACCTCGATCGTTTTTTGTCCTTTCATAACATGTCTTCGTGCACCCATGTATATGACTATCAATCTATATATATATATATATATATATATATATATATATGCAATGTATATACACATATGTTTATAAAGACTGAGGATCTCTCAGTCTTTATAAATACATATATATATATATATATATATATATGTATATCAATACAAAGGTTGGGGTATATAATATAGATCTACGTCATATTCTTATGCACACAATGTGTGCACCATTACACATACATTACATTGCATACATTACATTGCATACATTACATTGCATACATTACATTGCATACATTACATTGCATACATTACATTGCATACATTACATTGCATACATTACATAGCATACATTACATTGCATACATTACATTGCATACATTACATTGCATACATTACATTGCATACATTACACATACATTACACATACATTACACATACATTACACATACATTGCACATACATTGCACATACATTGCACATACATTGCACATACATTGCACATACATTGCACATACATTGCACATACATTGCACATACATTGCACATACATTGCACATACATTGCACATACATTGCACATACATTGCACATACATTGCACATACATTGCACATACATTACACATACATTACACATACATTACACATACATTACACATACATTACACATACATTACACATACATTACACATACATTACACATACATTACACATACATTACACATACATTACACATACATTACACATACATTACACATACATGCGTACTACTGCATGTATTCGAGCAATATGTAGTTTGGCTGTAGGTTCATATACATGATGACCCTTATGACGGAACAAATCCTTGTAAGCCAAGAAGAAATAGTGAGCTTTGGATCAACGAAGCTACGAAGAGAGAGTAGCAGTCGAGTCCATTGCTCAGAAGCAGAGGCGTGAAACACATGGGATTCCCTTTAAACGGTTCTGCATCGTGTTCTAGCTAACAGACGGTATTTGATAATCGCAATCAACGAGGAAGAACGTAAGGAGTTACTAGTGCATGACGATAGGTAGGTGAACTGGTGCTAAGAGCTTTGTAAGCTAGATAAGCCGATGCTTATTTTGCTCAACAGGAAGCCAAGGCGGTTGCTGGAGCAGGACTGATAAACATGCTTACAGCAGGACACTCAACAACACACGCCGGTTATTATGCCTATAGAGACAGTGTCTATTTCGTTGGTCCTTTCATTCTAGCCCACAATTAATGTGCAAGTGATTATGCTACCTTTGCACGGTCAGGAGTTGTGAATGCGTTGCAGCCTTCTGAGTTCAAGGTCTTTGAAATGACGTTTTTAAAAATCAAATTAGAATGTGCAATTTACTGTCCTGCCTTACAGCTTAAGATTTCGATTACAAATCTCTTTAAAGCACGCGTGCAATCTTAATGCGCTTAATTTGGTCAATAATTGCGCGATTTATTGTGGCGCTAATGGTCACCGAGAGGCATTGTAAATTGGCAGCTGCTTTTGAGACTGCACGACAGACGATGTAATGACCTCTAAGGACATTTTCGGACCACCGACAATAAAATTTAGACGTCGCATAATTATGCGGTCTCGCATACACAATGTGATATAAACCATTGTGCCTTCCCGCCTGATCGGTACATCGAAAGTAGATGTTGACGTCGAGATTAGACAGCGGCGAGAGTATAATGTAAAAGACGTCGACAGTATTATGCAGAAGAAGTCAGAAGTATAATCGTATACTCAAATACTTCAGACGTCTAAAGCGCTTCTCAGAGCTAAACAAAGGGCATCATCGGCTTATTCACGACCGCTGCATCAGTCCAAGCGAAGGTCGGAGACTACTTAGCACAGAGACCAGAACTGTGAACTTCCAAGCCTATGATTAGAAAGCGAAAGATGATTGGAAAGATGGTAATAAGTAGACATCTTCTGGTGCTGTCGCAAAATAGATAAACATTCTGCGTCGGCTGTTTTTTATGAACGGGCTGCATCAAAAACACGCTTTGGTGCATCAATCGGTTGGGTTAAGCTACTTGGAACAAGAGATTCTAAGCTAAGTAGTATCAATAAGGTCAATACGGTCAATACGGTCAATATGGCGCAGCGCAGCACGTGGTGAAGAGACAGAATGTCGTTAAAAACGGCGACTGAAATGACTCGCGAATTAAATTTGTTCTTGACATTGGCCAACACAATCCGTAGCAGATTCTTGAATATAAATTACATTGCGTTGAAAGAGTTATGAGTAGAGTATGAAACGAAAGAGAAATTGAGATTATCGATCGATATCTGTTAATACAGTAAACCAGTTGAAAGGCCACAGTGTGAATGTCTTCAAAATACGTTTCAATCTATGCTAGGTACAACGTCTGTCGCTGAGGTGCATAAAACCACCTGTTGGGGTTGGGGTCTTGTTTGGTTTGGGGTTTTATTTAGACTGGGCTGGGGTTTGGGGCCAGGATTTGGTAGGGGTTTGGTTGGGGCATTGGTTTGGGCTTGGGTTGGGATTGGGACCTAGGTCGTGGTTTGGGTTGAAGTATATCCTGGGGTTGTGGCTTGGGGTTTGGTTGGGTTTGCAGTTTGGTTTGATTTGGGTGGCATTGGGTTGGGGTGTGGTCTGGGGTCTGGGTGGGGATTGTCAGAAATGGTGAGGAAGTATAATGTCTGACATAAACCAGGGGTTGTTTATTTCCGATAATCCAACGGCCTGTAGCCCTATACAATACAATTACTAACACAAACGAGAAGAGTGAGTCTTGTTGCAGTTAAATCCACTGTTGTGGCTGCGTCTTTAGGATATTCTTTGTGAATTAAACGATTTGGATTGTTCTCCCATTCCAAGTAGGTGGGAGGTGATGGTAAGACGTCACTGCCTAAGGCAGGATCAACGAATCAAAACGAATCCTTTTCCACCGATGTTTCAGCATTAGTTGTGTGGAAATGGATGAGTTCCATTTGTGCTGAAGGATGACCGGAAGTTTAATTGCATAATAATTATCTGCGATTGCATGCGGAACTACTTTGCGTCGTTTACTTTGGAGTGGTAAAAGCAGAGCCACAGGGTGAATGGCAGCATTAGCATCATCATTAGCAGCAACAGCATTGGCATCATCATCAGCGTCATCATCATTATTAGCAGCACTAGTATCATCGTCATCAGCGTCATTATCATCATCATTAGCTGCAGCATCGTCATCACCAAAATGATAATAATCATCATCAGTATCATCAGTCACATCATCGTGCAAGCGCCAATCGTCTCAGAGGCAGGGAGTCAGTCATTGTGATTCAAGGGATTAGTAGGTCGTTGAGAGCGCACCTGAACACCGACTTACGTTGGCACCGGATGAACTTAGAGTCAGGCATATCCTTATCTCCAAAACATGACAATGCTGTGTGGAGACTACGACGAGCAAGTTACAACTATGACAACAGTGCTTATGATGATGATGATGATGATGATGATGATGACGACGACGACGACGACGGCGGCGGCGGCGATATGGCGAAGGTGATGGCGATGACGATGACGTCGACAATGATGATGGTAATGATGATGATGATCATTATAATGGTGGTTCTGGTGATGACTTATGGATAATAACATTCATGTAGGACGATGATGATTATAACGAAAATGATGATGTTAACGGTGAAATTGGTTAATGATGATTGTAATGAAAAAAGAAGCAAATGAGTTAATACTGTGAGCAAGTGATTTTGTAATTGCCTTCTCGGTACGATATTTTGGTATTGCGTCAGATGCGGTTTGTTGCGAGCCGCAGGAGCTTCTGATTTTGTGAGAAATTTAACAGATGCCACAGATAATTAGGCGAAGTCGCTGTTCGAAGATTCGAGGAAAGAAGGAGAGGACACCCCCTGGGAGACCGGCCAACCTCCTCCTGTGAGACCACTTTGTCATCGTAACAGTGAGTTGCAGCCGCAACGGTGTCTATTACCGACTACAAATTGCTTTCGTTGTCCGTTGCCTCGGATTCCTGAGAATGCGAACGTATGGCAAAGCGGATGCTAGGAAATGGGAAGACTTTGAGGGACAAAAAAAGAGATGGAGAGGTAGAAAGAGAGCGTGACGTAGAGGAACAGTAGAAGAGATTGGAACAGATCGAGAGAGACATTTGTTATTAGGGAAGGTGGGCGATTGCTTAAAGCAAGTGATATGTGACGCGCGGAGTTAGAGTTCGAACCTCGCCCTAGACCGTCCTTCATTCACTGTTTCTCTGCACCATTGATATTTTGTCGCACGGTTGGGTGCACTTATCAACTTTGAAAATAGGACAATATATAAATACAGTCCTGCATTTTAATGTATTGTATTGCATCAGATTAGATTTTATTGTATTGTATATACATTTCATTGTATTATACATACATTCTGATGCGCTATATAAATTTTCGCAGTGAATGAACGAATACTGTTTCATTCATTACGAGAATTTCATTATATAGCGCCTCTTTAAGATGACTACTCAGTTGTACTGTACTGCATTGTTTTTTAACCATAACCAAACATTTTATTGGCAACTGACCATCCAATAGAGTAAGTTAAGTTTTGCTGGGATGAGTCTAGAGTACGGTATACGGTAGGATGAGTTGAGTGACATTAGCGTGGATTGTATTGCGTGGAATTGAATTACACTAATTTATGTCTGAATCGGATTAACTTGTAATGGATTGAATTGAGCTTGTTCCTGTACTAATGATGCGTAGCGTTAACTTAAAACTGTTGAAATTAATTAGACGGACGTCATCTGATATCCCGCAATTCTCCACTGCCGTGTTATCGCCGTTGGCACGCTGTAATACGACTTCGGTTCTATAATGAAACTGGGGGAAAGTTGAAAGTTTTTAAGCTGCCTCTAGGCGTGTCATGCTATAGCCATGAACACGATTCGTCATGGCTGTGCATAACTCTATATCTTCATGCATGACATCGTTTATTGACGCAGCTGTTTATCTCTCCGGCTTCTAAATCGCAACGTTGCCTCCAACCAGGGAAGCCAGGCTTCGTGAAATGCTATCTACGTCAATTAGCTGTCGAGAATTTTCCTGAAACATGACGCCAGATTTAATACGAATGGGTTTAATGGATAAACGTGCAGAGTTGTGGACTTATTCTGCGCGCGTGTTCGTGTTAGGCCGGATTATGTAAAACGGACAAGTTCCAGTCGAACACTGCAGAGAATAGAGCGATTTATAAAGCCCCGCGTTTCACATCTGAAGTCCCAGTTGAGCGTAGAAACCAGCTGCCAAAGTAATGGCTTTTCTGCTGAAGGAATTGTAATTTGGAATTAGGCTTAAGTTGGCAACGTTTGATGCGACGTCAGAAACGCACGTCACTATGCATATACAGATATACTGATGTATATATTTATATGCATGAATGTGTGTGAGTATGTATGCATTGCATGCATGTATGTAAGTGTGTGCGTGAATGTATGCATGTTACCATGTGAATGCAGGTGTGTGTGTGTGTGTGTGTACGCGCAAGCATACTTGTATGTGATGAATGTATGTGTGTATGCGTGCATTTATATTTTCGACAGTTCGTAATTCCCTATTCGTGACGAATGAATGACGTATAATTGGAGATTCATTAGCACCTCTGCGTTCACTATTTTGTTGTCACAGAAGCGGACGACAGTTTCATTTAGTCGTCGGAGTCTCGTCTAAACCACTTGCAGACATTGGCATATAATTATTTCCTATTATGTAGCTTTGCCTCTGCCCCGTTCTGCGGTTCCCTGCCGTGCCCTGCATTGTCTGCCTGCCTATCCGTCTGTATGTTCATCTGTATGTTTGATTGTCTGTCAAAGTGTTTCTGTAAAGAGCGGAAACGTGTGCGTCTTCTTACTAAGAAGAACGGCAATAAAGACATTTCTTAATGAGGCGAGCGTTGGTGAAAAGAAGAGCATTACCCAAGTAATCGTAGATTATTAATTGCCACGCGGTCTTGTCTTGCCGCATTGCGTCGCTCTTGCCATTGAATGCCAGATTGCCAAATAGCCTCGACATGCATCATTCACGGCGTTCATTCTCCTATCTTCTTGCTTATTAGTCTGTATGTCCATCTGGCTGTCTCTTCCTTGGTTCATGTTTGTTTGGGTGTCTGTGTCTGTGTCTGTGTCTGTGTCTGTGTCTGTGTCTGTGTCTGTGTCTGTGTCTGTGTCTGTGTCTGTGTCTGTGTCTGTGTCTGTGTCTGTGTCTGTGTCTGTGTCTCTGTCTGTGTCTGTGTTTGTGTCTGTGTTTGTGTCTGTCTTTGTCCTCCGTCTATACGCCTGCATTTACGTTATTGTCTTTTGTGTCTTCCGTCCGTTTATGTCTGTGTGTCTGCCCTTTTGTCTGTCTGTGTGTCTGCGTGCGCATCAAATGTATATGTGTCTGGCTGTCTGCGTAACTGTTTGATTGTATGTTCAACTGTATGTCTGTCTGTTTATGCATCGGTATGTGCCTGTCTCTGCTGAGAGAGTGATACAGACAGACAGACAGGCAGGCTGGCAGACAGACAGAAGAACAAATATAAAGATGACGTGGAGAGAATTAAGTTGTCTGGTTTAGTATACGGGTCAGAGCAGAGACAAGCTAAGAATCGTTGGCTGCAAAGAAATACAGACAGGTAAAGAAATAAAGAGACACACGGATATATACACATAGAACACAATACACAGACAGACAGACAGAAAGACATACAGACAGACAGACAGGCGGACAGACAGACTTACGGACAGACAGACAAATTATATTCAGGTAGTCCGCGAGAAGCAGTCAAATCCAGACTGAGAAGTGTATTAATTCATACTGAAGGACAAACGTCGTCTGCTCATGGATAAAAAAATCTAATGAAGAGAATATAGCAGAGATAGAGAGAAAAAGAGCGATTGAGTTGTGGAGGTATTGTAAGGCGGGCTGGTGCATGAGTAATTCTTTAGGTGGGAGAGAGAGAAATGATAGATAGAGAAAGAGGGAGATATAGAGAAAGAAACAGAGATAAAGAAACGGAGAAACATAGAGAGAAAGAAAGAAAGAAACAGAGAGAGAGAGAGAGAGAGAGAGAGAGAGAGAGAGAGAGAGAGAGAGAGAGAGAGAGAGCGATGGAGCGAGCAATAGAGAGAGAAAGAGAAAGAAACTGAGAGACAAAGAGTGAGGAAAAGAGCGAGAGAGAGAGAGAGAGAGAGAGGAAAAGAGAGAGGAGGGAGGGAGGAAGGGGAGAGAGATAGCTTTCCATGAGTGCATAGGAATCGTTGTTTGTTGGAAATGGTATCGATGACTTGACATGACCAGTGAATGACCAAGTGACCATGAATTCAATCTCCCTCTGGCGGTCGGAGTCTACAGCCGACGATGAGTGCATCATCATCATCATCATCATCGTCCCTCGGTCTCTGAAGCCGTGATCAGAAATATGACGTCCTGATTGAGCCGGCTGACTTGCACCTATCGATCTAATCCGATTTGCGATTTTCGGCAATGGAGCTTAAGCTGAGTTAGCAACAACTCAACCGCACGGAATGCGGTAACCTATGAACGGATATTATATCTTCTAGGATATTCTGTTCCATTCTATTATATTCTATTCTCAGAGGCGGAGACAAATCCTGGGTCCTTAGGCAGAACATTCACCGACCTCTAAACTATCTTTCCAAGTCAGTCAGGGCTCAGCAAATCACAGTCAGCTGTTAGTATATCATAGTCAGCTGTCAGCATACCGTAGTCAGCTGTCAGCATAGCACAGTAAGCTGTCAGCATTCAATAATCAGTCGTCTGCATATCATAATCAGCTGTCAGCATACCATAGTCAGCTGTCAGCATAGCACAGTAAGCTGTCAGCATAGCATAGTAAGCTGTCAGCATAAAATGGTCAGCTGCCAGCATATCATAGTCAGCTGTCAGCATATCATAGTCAGCTGTCAGCATATCATAGTCAGCTGTTAGCATACGATAGTCAGCTGTCAGCATATCATGTCAGCTGTCAGTGCGTGTCTTCATATATAAAAGATCAGATTCATAGCCTCTCCTAAAGCCTTACATGACGATTGTCCAATTCGCAGGACAAGCCAGGAGTTGAATCTTGATGCAGAGGTAAGAGCCAGACTCGCCATCGATCGTCCGTCTTGCCAGACTGCACCCTACCACTGCTTCATCACACTCGACCCTTACCACACCCAATGTGCCTGTTCCTTCCACCAAGATTTGTCGCACAGCGTCGTTGCATCGCATTGAGTAGGAATTCCTCGTAGCATTATCCGACACGGAATAACTGGATCATGTGACCTGGAGGTCGACGAAAAGCCGATTACAGTGTGATGAATAGGACTTTCGTTATGCTTGAGGAGTGTGGCGTTTGACCTGCGGTCGTGTAAGCGAATAGAATCGACGGCGCAATAACACCGATTACTGTATGGTACTCGGGTGTGGGCGAGTCATATCAACGGAAGGGTGACTATCTCGTCGCAGGCTCATCATACGCGTCTTTTATCTAATGGTTATTTATCCTCTGGCTTGATCCAACAATCATCGTCTGATTATTTGGTTCTTTACGATGAAATGCGAATTTTGAGTAAGTAATTAAGTAAGTATGTACGTATGTATGTATGTACGTATGTCTGTGTATGTGTGTATGTGTATGTATAGTATTATATTCTTTACGGAACCAATTTGTGTGCGGGCATCATAGTTAAAATGCGGCAGCAGCGAGCCTTCTCGGTTGCTGGTCCTGCAACCTGGAACGGGCTCCCTGTTGCCCTTTGCCTAGTGCCCAGGGACCACTACACATTTTTTTATGACAACCTTAAACCTTTACTAATTAGCCGGGGTTGGGTTGGGAGCACTCCTGAGTAGATGTTCTAGAAGGGGCGCTATATAACTCCTCCAGATAAATAAAAAAATAAGTAAAACGAGTGAGATATTGTCATTAACCAAACTTTTCCGCATTAGATTGTGTGCAAAAGCAGTTAGTGGTTACGCGATCGTGATCGTAGGATATATATTGTTGGGCCTTTACAGGGATAGGGTTCATTGGGCCTGCTGCAGATGTTTAGACGCAACCATCGATCGCTATCTATGGGACTTTATCATAATGGCGCTATCGAAGTTGGACTTGATAACAATGGTAATTCGTTGTTATGCATTTCCCCTCGCAGCTTCCATCCCAAGTGGCGCCATAGATTAAGCATAGGGCAATCGTTCCAACGCTCGTCATGTCCTAAGAATCAGTACATTCTATCGGATTCGTTGCGGAAGAGTTCTGCAATAATATGCAATTTAATTATCTCCCATTAAATTACGCTTCATTTCACTTGCTATAGGCCTACAATTTCTTCCGCTCGTTTTAGACGCAGTACATTGGAAAGAATCGACATGTTAACAAGGTCTCATAAGGAAAAGCATTCGAAGCCAAACACGTGGCAGAGTTGACTGGGTGCTTTAGTACAGCATTTCTCGTTCATGGAGAATCAATCACACAATCGATGAAGTTATATATATATATACATATACATAATTCGTAGCAATAAGCACTGTGTATGAGTGAAATTGCAAGAATAATACTCACGCTAACCACTTATAACTATCGAACGACCGAGGAGACTCATAGATAAAATATTTTAGTCCAGTGTTTCACATTTGAATTTTTTTACTTTGGTCTTGTTTCTTAGTTCTTGTCGTTCGCACAACCACCCCAACTGGATTAGCAAGGTTCTGGGGGCCTCACGTGACCCCAGCTGGTTCAGTTCATGCGATTATTATTATTATAGTTGCAGATGAAAACATTATTCTTAACATTGACCTGATTGAGGGGTGCGTTTATCTCGTTACAAATGGTTTTGGTTTACGTTCCTCAGCTGATGCCTTGTGTATAAAATATCGGCGCGATAGAAGTTAGACCACTAATGAATAATTACTCTGAAAACGTACTTGCTCACCTAAACACCAGTTGGGATTATGTGACCATGTGTCTTCCAAGAGCCGGAAGCTCGCTCCAAATGGACCGGAACACCGAAAAAGTAACATCAGAGACTAGTTTTAAGTTCGTCAAACTGATAAGCCGTTGGCAATCGCCTCTGATTTCTGACCTAGTTGATAAGAAGAATCAGTGACCGAGTCTCAAGAACTGTCAACAGCCAATCAGTGCAAGCGTTACTTACAGTGGTCGCTGACTTTAACGACGTGACCTTGGCGCCCGATGATTTCGCTATAATCTCTACCTGGAAATGTGAATGAATCACATTTCGAGGTAGAGCAGTAAGATTACAAACGCGTAACTCAATCCAACCCGTCAAAAAAACGTCATAGTTGCTGTAGGCCAACAATCTTTCTCTGAAAACCGAGCCTTTTCGCGTCAAACAATCCGACAATCGGCTTTCAACGAATATTGATTATCGTGCTGCACTGAATTCCCTGTCAATGTCGCTATTGTATTCCCAGTAGTTAAGTGCAAGAAGAGTGTAGGCCTATACATCAGCGATATGATTGTTTACGACTGTTTAGTTTGCCTCCCTCGTCCATTGGCTGTTCTGTTGTGTTTACATCGTCCGTAACAGTTAACCGACCGCACCTATTCTGTGTCCAGCTTCACCATCAAAGCAGAAAGCGTTGACTCTCGAATCTCAGTGCACATTCCTCGACAACTTAACTCAGCGTGTCCCGTCGTTACCATGAAGCGCCAAAGCGTCGACGCTGCTTGTGAACTGAGGCGGCGATCTCCTTTCATCAATCAAACAATGATGTGTTCTAAACTGCAAATTCTAATGTGTCTTATCGAGCATCTCTAGAACGGCTGCTTTTAACGGACACCAGCTAAGGTCAAATATTAACTAATTAAGGAAAGGTAATACCCAACTAAGGTAAATTAATAGCCAACTAAGCTAAGGCAGTAACCAACTAAAATAAGGTTATAAGCAACAGTTGTCAGGTAATTGCCAAATTAATGCAAGGATATATTCAACTCAGGTAAATTGACAACCAATTAAGGTAAGGTTATAATCATCAATGGTTAGGTAATTACCAATTAAGGTAAATTAGAAACCAACCAAGGCAAGGTAATAATCATCAACGGACAGGTAATTACCAATTAAGGTAAATTAATGACCAACTAAGGTAAGGCAACACCGATATTGAGGGAGTCAATGAAGACAAAGCATACGATTTGGTCGTGGCATTCCTGCCTCGTGAGACAAAGAGTTCAAGTGGGGCCAGCAAATACAGGGGACGAGTTGAGGTCAAATTGAGGTCACAGAGGTATTTATAGGCCATTAGTCTATGGTAGCCACATTGAGGATAGTTTGAGGAGGCGAAAGACGGACTTTAGGAAGACCGATGAATAGGGAGTCTCAGCAGGAGGAGATGAAAGCACGAATGATGGAGGTTAACGTGGAAGAGGAGGCGTTGTATCCAGTCTGTATCCTGTACCATCTCCTGGTGCCTTCCGTGTGCATCTTCTCCTTTTGTCTTGTTGGAACCAGGTGATTTTTTTGCAAAAGCTCCTGCTCTTTGTTGCTAAGGATAACTAGCATAACGTCCTTGAGCTAGATTTTTATTTTTAGCACCAGCGCTACCAAATATTGCAGCGCACTATAAATGGCTGAAGTTTCTGGCTCAATACCGCAGCTGCCATAGTGGACTATAGAACTAGAAGGGCACGTAATGAAATCGGCTGATACCAGGTTGTTGGTTCCATTTAATAGATTGATAAAATTCCGAAAGAGTGCTGAATTGTGTTATAATAAAAAAGTGATTAATGAATAATGTTTATGTCAAAGTGAAAGTTGGATTACTGATTGACTGATTAACTTAGGAGTGAGGTTAAAAGTAATGATATAAAAATCGTTTGCCGGTCTGTACACATAAAGCAGATGTGACAATACTTTGAAAATAGCCGCATTGTGATTCTCCGTGCAGATTTGCATCTGCTTCATTTACTGCACCATGACGATAATTTGAAGGATAAAAATACCAAATGTATTAATTAATATAATTGCAATAATTATAATATAATGATTATAATATAAGATTACCAGCAGCGTATCTTTGAAAGTGTTGCGGCATCGATTTGCTCCTTGAGTGTAGTTTTTATGTATTAACGCGCGCTGATAATTTTTTAAAGCTTAAAGTATTCTATAACGAAGCTGACTGTGAGCTGACGGAGAGTAAATGAAGAGATTATTCGAAAGTCTAGCTATATACAGTGAATTGTGAAATGCTTATTTTCAGACTCCAGTTGTGATAATATTCTTTGAGGGTCTTAATCCGTGTTTGGCTCAAAATATAAACTTTGTACTCACGGAGAGATACAGCGACAGACAGCGACAGACAGACAGATATGGACAGACAGAGAGTGAGAGAGAGAAAGAGAGAGAGAGAAGAGAGAGAGAGAGAGGGAAGAGAGAGAGAGCGAGAGAGACAGAGACAAGACAGAGAGTGAGAGAGAACACAATATCAAGGAAGCAGCCTTTCAAGGAATCCCAAAAATCATTTTAACCCTTCGTCAGATATAGTTGACCTCTCGGCAATTTGCTCTCACTCAATGTACCATATTCTTATCAATGAGTTCATCGATGTCGATCACACGTCTCGCATTCCTCTCCGGCCTGCACCGTACGACGAGAGACCGTCGTCGCTTAGTGCAAATTCAAAGGCAGGCAGTCACAAATCGCGTTTTTTCATCGGTGACAGTACAGCACTTGAACGAAGAACTTTCATCTGGGTTCGAAACTCAGCGCATGCGCCAAAGAGTATATTAATTATATGCACGTAGATTGGTCAGCGTAACGGAAACTTACGGCAGCAGACGCTATCTTGTTTCGATGTTGTTACTGCTGTGACTGTATTAGATACAAAGGTTGTCATGAATCTTTAGTTTGCTTTGGCTGTATATGTTTTGATCTTCTCAGATGTTCAGTCGGGCACTATGGAAATGTGTCAGGCATACATAAGGTAATTACCTACGCTTCGTGCTTTTACTATGCTAGATGTTTTACAATCTGTGTTTTTATTTGAGAGCTGTATCGTTTGATTTCGTCTGTTACTTCAGACAGGGTCTGAACGATGAATTTCACGACGAATCAATCGTTTTCGTTCTTGAGCAACTCGACGGCCAATTACACGGAAGGATGTCAACCGGTCCTCGAAAGAATGACCATACTGGCCCTTCTGACCATCCACCGGCCAATGGCTGCCGTTATCGATAAGTACCTGACGCCCCTCTGGTACGCGGTGGGGTTCCCTGGAAACCTCTTGGCGTTCCTCGTCTGGATCCAGGCGCGTATGAGACCGTCTTCTGGGTGCTACCTCGCCGCTCTGGCTCTCAACGACTTCATCTTTCTCATCTTGCACATGTGCTTCGAGCTGCAAAACACGTGGGACTTCAAGACGCTCTACCAGCCGATTTGGTGCGAGGTCTTTCCCATTCTTTACATCTCGGCGCAACACCTCAGCCCGCTGCTTGTGTTGGGCTTCACCGTTGAACGATACATCTCGATCTGTCATCCGTTCCAGAGGGAACGCTTCTGCAACACGAAACGAGCGTTGATCGTCATCGCCTCTCTCGTCTGCTTCACGCTGGTCCTTAACTCCATCCAGGGCTACTTCTGGACGTTCGTCAAGGGCGAGTGCTCCATCCGCCTACAGGCCACCGACAACGGCCACAGTTCGCTGTGGTCCATCTGGTCGTGGGTCACAGAGCTGCTCGTGTTCGGTGTAGTCCCCGTCGTCATTCTCATACTCAACATTCTCGTTCTGAAGGAACTGAAACGGATGACGGACCGTGCGGACACACTAATGAGAGTCCCTCAGCAGCCCGCCGCACAGGGCCGATCGCAGAGGAGCACTGGACAGTCGGCCACGACGCTCACCCTGCTCGTCGTCTCCTTCTACCTGATCTTCTCCACTCTTCCCGTTACCGTCTGCTACGCTGTGTTCTTCACGTTCCCTGCGGGCGATAGATGTGCCACGGATGAAATGCTGTACACGGACCCTGTCTGGCAGAACCATCTCTCGTACTGGTATGCCCGCGTCGTCATCCAAGAAATCGGAATGTCCCACTATGTGGGCAACTTCTACATCTACATGTTGACCGGTCGCTTGTTCCGACGAGAGCTGAAGCTGCTGTTTATGCGCCTCTTCTGTAAGGACACTATTCGGCGCTGGCTCGGCGCCAACAGCCTCGAAATGACTGAGCTGACAACGTTTAACACCAGGTATGTCGCCTCTAACGGAAGACTCGACAACTCGGCGAACAGCATCGACAGGAAACCGTAAAGCACGCGAGGACTGAAGTGTAATGGACAATCGGGAGAGAGAGAAGAGAGGAGAGAGAGAGAGTAAACACACGGAGCGAAGCGATGCTTGCGGCGACTTGGATAGCTCGCAAATGGGAGCTCTGTGTGTATGTGTTTTTAGACTCCGACGCGGAGCAATAGAGACAAAGCACAGAGATACATTGAAGAGGAAGAAACAACAGAGGCATGATATATGAAGGCGGTTTTTGAGAGAGAGCTAAAGACTAGTCAATGGGCAGAGATAGCGACAAGAATCTGGTCAATTATATCAACAAATGAGATTCAAATAATCAGATCCATTGGAGTCTAAATAGTGAGACCGAGAAACGGTGAATATGAACCAAGTCCAAGAAAATGAGGGACAGAGTAATAGGGATATATAGAACATCGAACATTTTCTCGCAAAGTCTTATGGATTTGATAGAAAACAGACTTTTCCTGCATGAAATTTAATTTTTGGTAGACGATGAAGACTAGGTCCTCCTAACATCCCAGTTCATCGTGGTTATAAAAAGTAAGGACTCTCATATACCTACTGCCCTAAGTTGGCAAAGGGCAAGGATCAAGTCCCGCGATGTACCATAGAACCAGCGCATCGATGTGGAACTCTGTTTTGTTTCCGGTCGACCCTGGTGCGAATTATTCTGCTCAACGACCCACCTGTGAGCGAACAAGAGCAGTCACACAGGGTTAAAACAGGTTCACAGCTCTGCTTAGCGTACGCGTCGCATGAATATCTTGCGAGCGTCAGAATCGCCACTGTTCGATCTGTACGATAGGTCACTCGGACGTGCATCCCTTAGGAAATGTTCAAAAGGACTCTGCGTCGAACATTTGGCTGTTGTTGTATCAATGTTTAATCCGCATATAATTGACGATCTTCTCTTGTTATTATTTGAAGATGTCGCACTCACAGAATCTTTGAGAAGCTTGCTTGCTGAGTGCGACGACCATTATAGACCCCTAGATTTCGGGCATTCATTCTCTTGACATATATAGGAGCACGGCAGGCCCGTTCTCCGATTATCTCGTTATTCAACTACGTGTGGTCAACGAGATACAATTGCCTATGAAGGGGTCACGACGCCAGCAAACTGTCTGGCTATGTGCCAAAATGACTTATGACTTGCCCCGACTTTCAGGACGTCTCACTGGTTGAGCGTTTGTCCTGTGACGATAAAATTTGCGAATTCACCCGTTATTCGTATGGAGATTGCGTTGGGACGTTGACAGAGTTTTTCATGCACGCTTTTTGGCGGTATTGTTTGCCGCGTGGCATAGAACATTGCCGCCATATAAATATCCTTGTTTATTATATGTTGGTCTGCCCCTTGGACTAAGCACCGTCTCCAGTTCTCTGTGACGAATGTATAGTCTGCGATGTTTCCATGTTGTTACGTCATTTTCTGTCTTGGTTACAGAACTCTACCCATCTGTAATCCTCACTTGAGACAGAATGAAGCCTGCGCATAATTATTTTAAATCTTCGAGAGGGAGTCGTGTAAATAAAAAGAAGAATATTAAGTAAAATCGAATTTCTTTGATAATAGTGAGCATTCATTTTGCAAGGTGCTATATATCATTGGTCTGAAACGAGTTCAAAATCGCAGTTCTGATAGACACCGCCTCAGAAACTGATTATAAGCTTTTGGCTAGAAAGAACCAAAAAAACTTTCGTTGAAGTCAGGTAGGCATATTGTGGCATTAGGCCAGTGCTTATTTGTGATAAACTATCTGATATCTCGAAAGGGGCCGTCTCAGAAGTAGTCAAATCTCCCCGCTTTAAAACTAGTCAGTTTGCACTACATAATTAAGACGTACAGATAATCAGATTCGGATTGTAGTAAGTAAATGGTCTATAGATTTCGACCATTTGCACCGGAGAATGAATGCTGTTGTTGAATCATTATCGGCAATTGAGTAGACATCTGTTAAACTAATCGGAATCTGTAATCTTGAAGAGAAAATTACTTTTACGTTTGTGATTACGAATACAGTTTCAAACAAACTAGTAAGATGTGACTTTAGGATGACGTCACATTGCTGAAACTCTTGTCACATCTCATCCAATCGGTGAATTTCTCATCTTGAATGCGTTGCCAAATAAATGATTCGTTGTTTAAAGTAAAACTCATTTGCTGTGGCTATCTGTGATGCATTATATATATATATATATTATTATGAGGTTAATAAGATACGGACTCACTGCTCAATTATCTTTTAATTCGAAAGTAAATTAGAATGACTAATGAGTGTTCCTCACAGAGAAATATTTTGTGAATATTATTGTAGGGCCCCTCTCTTAGACATTGGTAGTGATCATTGCCAAAATTACTCTTGGTCTTATTTTCTCATTTCTGTATTTGTTGACGATTTCGGTTGTTCAAAAGCCGGATGACTCTCCATATTATTATCCTTTTGATCCATCCTAAATGAGATCAATGTAATTGTGGAAAAAATGGCTTATTTCGATATTAGATTTTAGCTGGCATTTGCATTCCTCTAAGTTCCAATTCGAATTCAATTGACGAACAAAATTAATATTTCCTTTACTCGGCTGCTGAATGGTTGTTTGATTAATCACTTAAGTTGCGATCTAAGGACATAAACAGGATTCTTCAACTCGGAATATCTGTTTTGACGAGATTGTTTACAGAAATAATGTATTATATGGCCTATATCGGTGTACAGTTTGTCCTTGTTAGTATTATTCTTCCCTTATTCTTCTCTCTGTCTCTCTGTCTGGCTGTCTCTCTGTCTGTATGTCTGTCTGTCTCTCGTTCTCTCTCGTTCTCTTTCTCTGTACATATTTTTCTCTTTGTCTCTGTGACTGTTTCTCTTTCTGGTCTTTCCGGCAGCTGGAATTCTCTCTCTGACATCCCTGACAACCTATCTGATACGACGCGGCGATCGTGAATACGCTTGCATCTGGGCTTTGCTTTCTAGCAGAGCTTTCGGAAGTGTGCGATTGCAATTACAATCACTACATTACGTTCTCTTTACTTGGACCACCCAAATGTTACAGCGAACATCTAAGCAAAAACTCTACTATGTTACTTACACTTTAACACATCTTTTTGTTCTTGTGCTGATTAACTAACCACTGTACAGTGTCTAACAGCACTAAACATTAATATATCCTGATACCTGACGTCAATGTAATGTAACGGGGAGGGTCAAGGTCAAGGTCAGTCAGTGTCAATGCAGTTTTGACTGAGCTTGAAATTACAACGCTTTGCAATAAAATATGGCAACTATTCGGATTGGACTAATATTTATGCTGAGTTACACAGTAGGCCACTGTTTCAATACCAATTTAACTTGTGTCATTAGTAGGCCTGCTGTACCGGCGGCCACATACGGATTGTTCTAACGGTTAAGCAGATGCCTGTCTTTGTGAGTAGTGTAAAATGCACTATATAAATAGCCAAATGCCTACCTGGACGCAAGTTACCGCTTACCGTAAGTTACTTAATAGTACCACCAACTGTTCAAACGAAAGCCACAACGGTTAGGATTTATCACCAGGCTTCGTATTACGCAAGGTATGCTATTTGAAGTGTCGAAGAATAAAGATTATGCTTCTATCTTCTGCATTTCTTCATGGCTAACCTTTTTTATCTGTTCTATGCTCCGCTTTGACAGATAATAGTCGGGAAAGTGTTGGGTAGTTTCGTGCAAAGATGTGTCTGGTTATAAGCGATGGAGACTATTTTAGTAACCAGATTATGTGTTGTCTAAAATTGTTGGCAACACTTATGCAGAGTGGAAGATTTGGTTGTTTTGATCTGCAATTAATATTTTGTAAATAATGTGTAGTATTTTGTGAATGCGATAGAAACCGTTTCTGCAGACCTTACGACGACTTTTTGTTGTTTCTATAGTGTTTCATAGCGTTCCAGTGTTTAGACTGTTTGCACGTTGATGTAAATGAGACTAAACAATAAAAGATAATGAATTTCGCAGATTTGTCTTCGTTCTGGTATGAATTGAATTAGGTTTAGTGATGTGATGTCACGGTGATAGGCTTACGTTTTCGACTCCAAAGTAGTGAATGAGGCGGCGCGTTTGCTATACCCACTCAGGGAGTAGTAAGCCGTGACAATTCAGGCTAGATGAGATATTGTATGTGTTTATATTTATTGCTAAAGTCACGCCATGAGTGCATTCGTAAAAACAGATCAATAGCTATATTATTTAAAAATAGTGAAGAAAAAAGAAATCGTAAATCTATATATATAATGAAATCCTCGCGAACTAAATGTAAATGAAACTGAAAGTAAGCAAAAGTGATACCTGGGTTTGGTCACACGTGTTTGCGGGGGCGGGCATCTTTAACATCTCCCGACTGACCGACTGAAGAAATGTCATTCTTACTTAATGAAAAGCTGAACCACTAGGTTAGCATTGAGTGGTTCTGTGGCAAAAACAGCCAGTGGTCCATCAAATGAATCGACAACGCCACACCTCGTAAAGCATATGAAGGCAATTGGTGGTGTAATGATAATGATGGTTAAATGACTGCGACGACGATGATGATATTGCTTACTATGACAGTGATGATGATAATTGTTATCATAAGGACGATGACGATGTTTGACACGAATAGCATTTCTGTAGGCGGAAGACGCTGAAACGTTGGAGAAGATTCCGTGAGTCATTATAACTACGACGATGATTATTTTAGTATGTTTATTATAACAATGACGATGATGGTGATGATGATGATGCTTACAAAACGAGAATGATGAGGATGGTGTTTCTTACAACGATGATGATGATCATCATCATGATATTCATGATGCTACCTCTCCTGATGATGAGGACGATGACGACGACAAAGGCGATTACGATGATGATGATGATGACGACAATGATGATGTTTATGTCGCAATATACAACCTAAGTCCACGACCGTCTGCTGTGCATTGATCTCTGCATCTGCAGCTGTGAGCGTAGTCACGCACTTCATAAATGACGCATGCGTTTTAATGATCTGTCTTGCGTCTGTGTGTGTGTGTTTGAGGCGTCTGTTACTCTATTCGATCATCAGTTTCTACTGAACTGAACCTCAATGATTCTCTGAGATGTATGTAGCTGCCACTGGTAATCACGGGGTTATACACACGATGACAAAGATTGGATGTCGCTCAGCAACTGTGCGTGAAGGTCTCACTCAAGGTCCATACATTACTAATCCCTGCACAGTTACAGCCTCAAAGACGGAGACTTGAATCAATTACCTTGAAAGGCCGAACGTTCAAACTCAATCTGCCACCGCTTATAAAACACTGGTCGTCTCAGAAAATCAATGCAGAGGCTTAAAAAACATGCGAGGATAGAACACAAGAAAGCTGCAGACTAGGCCTATATATATAGGTCTATATAGCGCAAGCGAAAATCATTTATAGGGATGACTTGACAAAGCATAAGTTACTTTCCTATGTGGCAGTAGAACAGTACAAAGCCAACGAAATCGATGAATAATCGCATAAAATCTAATTAAACACGCAATCAAACACCATCACGGATGCAGTAGGGCTATAAATGGCGTTCATGGCTAATAAAGTCCGCACTGCAGTTGCCACCAGAGCCAACTGTTGCTGTTCGAGGATCGACGACGATGGTTCAATAATTTTCATCAGCTACAATTACTAATTGACGCCGATGAACCCGATTGGATGCGCGAGGAACGGAATATAATCACACAACAGAAGCACAGATTAAACTCTAATTTAAACCACGCTCTGGGTACTGCAATAATTAGCTGTCAAATGAGTTGCTAAATCAGACGGCGTGACCTAACCAGGCAAGATACGCACGTTTATTTATATAGATGCTTATATATATATATATGATATAGCATCTTTAATAATTCTATGAATAGCTAGACGTCCATTGCACCTAAGTAGGCACATTAACCAAACCGTACTGATAGCACTGTGAGTCGTCATTGCTTATCCATACATAATCTATCAGAGTAAAAGGATTCAACTACACTTGATAAGGTAGGTTGCCACTGGATGAGATTACATACGTATAGGTAATTATATAGATACGGGTGGCGTACCGTACCTTCACGTTTTACACTGGAGAGCACCGTATTCTCAATGTTCATATCTAAAAGAACTAAGCCACAATCTTGTTATATCGGAGAAGGACCTTCATTTGAGCCCTCAAGACTCAAACCAATAATTGGATGTGTCGTCGTCGTCGTCGTCCTCCTTCTCCTCGTCATCATCATCATCATCAGGTTGCATAAGCGGCTCAGTAACAATTGTTTTATAGTCGCGAAGGAAGGGAAGGCGATGCGATAATAAGCCTACCGCTCCTATTTTTAAGACCAAGGCTACGTCTACGAACAAAGAGGCGAATGACGACGGACTTAATCGCTAGGATCGCTGCTTCCTCATTGATGTCCTTCACAGATTCTCGTCTGGTGAGAGTGACAACCTATCATCTGACCGATCGCTCACCTGGATTGTGTTCCTTCTCTACCAATGCATCTGGCATTGTAACATAATATCACACAAGATCACATGACGAAACAGCATGACATGATGTAAAACATTGTGACATGATATGAATTAGCACGACAAAGCATGATATGATATAAAAAACATGACATGATATGAATTAGAAAAACAAGGCATGACATGATATGAATTAGCATGATAAAGTATGATATATGATATAACAGGACATGACATGATGCAGTATAACATGTTATTACATAACCATATATTACATAACAAAATTATATATTACGATAATATAATGTTAACATAATTACATTACATAACACAATAACATAACCTAACATAAAATTGGCTTTTGGTGCTTCTGTATGCATTTATCATTAACTTTTCCGTTAGGTATCTGTAAGGGGCGCTATAGAAATGCTCGATTGCATTATATTTATGAAGACACTTGCATGATATATATATATATATCCATAACTTCTCAAACTACACATGGTTAGATAATTGATCTAAAAGAGTTGTATTGAACATTACATAGTCTGGCAGATGCGAGTTGAGTTTTGTCAATTGCTATAACACGATTTGTTTGAAACATGAGATCGAGCGATGTGGTGGATTTCGTTTATCGTAGAGCGGCACAAATATTACAGAGCAAAGAATATAAGGTATTTTGTAAACGGTGGCTCAACCTGGAAAGGCTCGAAATCAGCGTCGTTTCAACACAGCTAAGAGAGTCCCAGATACGCATGATTCGAGATGTCATAGGAATGCCTTGACTCGTATTTGCATATATTATTCTCTGATATCTCTCTGGTTACGCCTGCTAGATGCAGATCGTTGTTTGTCATCTCTTGGCCGTCCCTCCGACGAGACGCAGCGCCCTTGGATCCCTTGCTTAGTTGTTTAGCTTCAGATCAGCGTTTGCTTTCGACATTTGAAGTTTGGAAATCGATGTACATCTCTTGGCACAACTCTATCTGCTCGTTGTCTTAAGACTTTTCTTTTCTCGAGGGATTTTTCTCACTGAGAGCGTCTCTGGTTGGGTTGTACTGTGAGAAGTACTCGGTAGGTATGAAGCGGCAAGTGTATGTGACCGTTACATCCCATACCAGACTTTGCCCAGCCCGCCTTGGGATAAGAGTTGACACCGTCAGGGCTCTTACCATCGGTTCTCAAGAGGCCCACAGATTCCTTGGTCGAGGGGTAGCTGGCTCGAATCAAGCTCCGAAAAACTAGGTCGTTCAGAGAAGCATGTCTGGAAGAGCTACTTGGGCCCAACCCGCAGGAGATAACTAATGCGAGCCCTCGCATGTCAAGCGCCACTTGTAAACAGTGTGGTTCACGTGAACCTGTTAAAGAAATATGTTAAATGTTGATAATTAATACTATAATTATTATCACTATTGCTATTATTATTTTTATTTTTATTTTTATTATTAGTTTTATTTATTTATTATTATGATCATGTTTCTTATTAGGATTGTTATTATGATTATTATTATGATCATTATAATTTCTTCTTTTAATTATTTTTATTATTGGTTAGTAGTGGTGTTGGAAGTGGTAGTGCTAGTAGCAGTTGCAATTATAGTACGAGTATGCTAATGAACATGTAAGGTCAGTCAGTTAATCGTCAAGTTAAGAACAGTTAAATGATGATCAGATGTTTATTAGTCAATGAGAACAGTTTGGTTTTGGAGAGTTTCTTGACAAAATTAAAACCTTCGAACATCGGATACAAATTGATTGTCCAGACTACACTAAATTGTGTATTGTGTAAGCATATATATATATTATAATATTATATAGAGGCCTAGCGTGCATACACTTGAGCATATGATGCCTGAAATAGGCTGTATGTTTGTATTACGGGTGATGTAACATGGACAAAAAAATACTTTGGTATGAGCAACTTCTGAATTGCACATAGGATGATTGAAAAGAAGACACTTGACAGGCCTGAAATTGTAAATTGTACATGTTTTTCAACGGAGGCTGTGTGTGTATCATCGATCTAAAATGTTAGTGTTTCAATGTATACGTTGAGCGAGATCTTAGACTGCAGCCTCTCCGGTGGATGTGACTTGTTAAAGTTTGCGGGGGAAACGCACGCGAGTAAATGTTCCTTCGGCCAATGAGTAGAAAATTTAAGAGAAGTAGACAGAATTATTCACTCCTATGCCAATAACAAAACTCAAGTTTACGCTTAAGAATGACAAAATATTCTTCAGTAAAGAGATAATATATCCATAAATCGCAATCGAAACGCTAATTTCATGTAGGCCTATCTATATGCGACTTTAACTATAAATCATGTCAACATTTACAGGAATTACATGTGCACAATGTAAACGTTTTAATTTAAGAAATATTCAAAAAGCGAACAGTAGTTAATAAAGTCATTTAAAAGTTAAAGGCCCAAAATGACAATAATGATCAAGTAAAAAATAAATGTATTGTCAGTAGTATTTACAAGTGCATAATATATATACATGTACGATCTAAATGCATCAAATATCCATTCACTCCATTTATATATATATATATATTTCTAACCCCTTCTATCTTTTAGCATTCACTTTTTTATATAATTATAATTAATATATAAATCATTTAAAATTTTAAACCTGCAAAACCCAATAATATTACGTAAAAATATATTTTAAGATTCATGCCGTCATGAAGTTTCGTGATAAAAACATTTTAATGAGTTAAAGATCTGGAATATATTTGGTTTACTGATTATTTCACTATTGGTTTTTGAAAACAAGAGCTTAAACAGCTCTGTAGTTAAGAGAAGCAGTCGGATTTTGAAAAACGCTAGGTTGTATTACTATATTTGGACAATGAGCAATTCGACGGCGCTGTGAGTGAATAACGACTTGCTCAAGGCCCTTGCACAGAAGCCATCTGTGTGGAGAATACTCTCTGCGTTGAAAGGCGAGCGCTTTAAGCGATCAAGCACTTTCCCCTATTTTTGAAAGAGTGAGATTAAATGACAGCATCTACACGACTAAATCAAATAGCAACCTTCTCAGAATCGCAACGATTTAAAAGCAATTTGGGTTAAAACGTTCCCGACGAAAATAACATACTAGTTAGATAGTAGGCTCAATCCCATGCATATACCACAGTTACCCGCATTTTTACATTTTTGAAGTAAAAGCAAATCAGGAATATTATCGCGCAGTTTAAGATATTTTACATGGCCTTCTCCCCTCTAAATGCGGATCGTTTTTGCGCTTTTGTCGTCTTTCAGAGAATCTTAATATTATGGCTACACGCACACCACGAGCGTAGGTAAAATTACTTTAACACACAACTGGTGGCACAGAATTTTCATCAAATTTGGCCACGAACAACACTCACCGTTGATGAAAAGCACAACACTTAAACATTGCAACAAACAATGTGCAGCAGCCAAATAGCACCGACAGTTTTAGAACATTTATAATGCATAAAACATTTTTAGAATTGAGACTCATCGAGATCTCTCACATAACATAGTATGTTATATTCCTTGTGCAAAACGTTGCTCAGACTATCATGGAAACATTTGTCAGCAACTCGGTTTTGACGCAAGATCAATTCGGATTTCAATGCTATTTAAAAATGTGATTAAGGTGTTTTATTGCAATTATTTCAAATTTTCAACTAGTCAAACCAGTTTAAG
>OY365819.1:6983921-7054157 GCA_959347315.1 Bimastos eiseni | reverse complement strand
AAATGTTAGTTTTACTGAACACAGTACAATTAACAGCATTTGTTAATCCGGCACAGCAAATAACGGGGCAAAAAGAAATATCCATAACATTTTCTACCCTAGCATTGATTTGAGTCATCTAAAACTCGGTTAACAGTCGATTACGCTAATCCCCAGATTAGCCTGTATATTGCGTATTCTTAATATCGTCCGTTAGCGTTCTTCAACTACAGCAATATTTCATATCATAGGCACGACAGTAAAATCCAGTAACTTTGCAATTCATGTTGAAAGCCACAGGTGGCAGCAGACCACGTTTCGTAATTAGTTAATATCGATTCCACAATTAATTACTCATAATAATGAAAAGCTGATCATCATTTGCGCAGTAACGGTCAATGCACGAAGCAGAGCCGTGTGCATTATAAACAAGAACAACAATGTTCCGTACATTAAAAGAAACCGAAACATTCGTGCATGTTATATACACGTCCAGCTGAGAACGTTCCTTGTTCAGCTGCACATCGTCAATACTGTATGTTTTTCAAAATAACCTGGCTTAATAAGGATCCTACATTGACACGCTGTCCTCTTTAGAATACCATTGTCACGCTGAGAAATCACAAGACGTATATATTAATGAGCAGACCACAGACACAAAATGCATTAGACGGCAAAAACTTCAAATAGATTATAACATTCAAGGAAAATCAGACATCACCAAAACAAACGTAGTAGCAATAGAGCTGCGCAGATAATTAGCATAAAATTAGACACAAATTGCGTCATCGGTTGACGTAGAGGAGAATTTATGAGGCGCCCGATGGTGTCACATGACGATACAACGACAGTCATTAACTTCCTCGACCATAGGTAACATGGGGAGATCGTCGCTAGAGGGCTCTTGATAGTCTCCATCCATGCACACTCTGAAAAATATTCGTGTTCTGCACTAATTCGATTCAGCTTTGACGAATCATGTGCTTTCTTCAACGCAGTTCAACGAAGAAAGAAGAAAATGGAAAGTGTGCAGTAGAAAGACGCTACAAAAGAGGACGATATGATCGCACGAAGGAAGATGAGAAGGATTAATAAAGTGATGACAATGATGAAGATGCTGCTGCTGCTGTCGATGGTGCACATGATGATGATGATGATGATGATGATGATGATGCTGATGATGATGATGAGGAGGAGGAGGAGGAGGAGGAGGAGACGCAGGAAGAGAAGGAGGAGGAAGAGGCGATGGTAAAGGTGAAGATGACAAAGAAGTAAAACAATATAAAGTTGAGAAAAAAACAGAAAAATTAGAGGGAAAAGCAGAATGGAAAAAAGGCAGCGTAGCAGTGATTAAATGTCTTGAATATTATCGCGTGATTGGCTTATTACAAGTCATAGCAACAAGAGATGTCACGATGTTTCGATACTCATCTAACGGTCGCAGCCCAGCTATATATATCTGATGCTTTTCTCTGCACGGATTTCGTGGGCAGCTGCAAATCTTAATTCCTAATGGAAACAAGTCCTAACCGTTTCAACACACGTTACTCGTTCATTCCCTTACGCACGCAAAGCCTAATTAACTACTACGGCAAGTCAAGCCAGGTCTTAACCTATACAAAACAAAGTACATGTAAGCCTATACGAATAACTTCTGAAAATCAGTTCGATGAAGAGGCTGGCTCTGCTATAAGTAAATTATTCTGTATTCTCATCATCGCTACTTCTCCTATTTTTCGCACTGTCTAATTCTTATAGAAAACTAAGTAATGCACTTTTTCTCATGCAATTCGCCTCTCCTAACCCTTCAATGACCAGCTGCATATGTTTCCCATACATTTTAGTACACGCTGGTCGTTAAAGGGTTAAGATCATTCTCAGAAACGCATATATGAAGCCGGGTCACGTGGCTGGGCTGGGAGCACCTCTGAGTAGTTTCCCTTGAAGAGGCGCTATATAAATTATCGAAATGAATGAATGAATGACCACCTATGAGGCTATTAATGAAAATGATCATGAAAAGCATCAAGAACCCTACAGGCAGTTGCAGAGGTAACATGAAGGTAAGGACCTTACCTTCATGTTACCTTTGCAAATATCTTTGATTCAACACTGAAAATAATCCTTTTTCCATTTCCACAAATCCCACCCTAGTTCCACCCATTCCCTTATCTCGCGCTGTATCAAACCTGAACACCATCCACTGTTTAACAGTCTAACTGTCTGCTTTTAACCCTAACTGTCCATTGATTTTCTTTTGATTGAGCGTCTGTGAACAACCTGGTTCCTGTGACTCGCTCGACTGGGCGCTACCTAAATCTTGACAATACGATTACAAGTCCAATTACCTGACGATCTGCACTAGCTGTTGTCGGTGCCTCGTGCCGTGGATCGAATGAGCCCAGTTGGTGCAGATGGCGGTCGTCTCGGCCCCGTCTTGACTGTGCCAAAGGCTGTTGATCGGGTGATACAACGACTCCACGCTCAATACCTTCCTCTCTACAAACCCAAAAGTTAGTGTAAGGGGTTCAACTATTTATTTGGCGTCAGAGGCTGCCGCAAGCGAGTGACTCCTTTTTATATAATAAATAGAATCCAAAGAATTGTATATGCGACACGTTCGAGTATTGCTGCGGATATTGCTTCTGAGTATAGAAATTAGGCACTTTCTCAGAGAAATATACGCGTGCAGAAGCCAATGAAAAAAGAGCTTGAATATCCTTCGCGAGCATATATACGTAAACAATCCCAATGTTAAACAGCAAAGCTATTGAGAGGGTGTGTTAAGGTATATTCGGATACTGAATATACCTAGCTCTACGAATTGGAACAACCAGAGGCGTCCAAATGGGGAGGGGTCCGAAGACAAATGCCTTCAATTTCAGGTAGGGGGATATTCTTTTAGTCGTTGGGAGAATATCTTTCTCTCCTGACACATGGGACCAGAGGATTTGCTTCCAACACTCAGAGGGGGAGACGCCCTTGGGAGCAACTTCCTAAGTCAACCAAACGCTATATTTAAGTCAATAAAAGCATGCCCTTAAGCCAAGCCAAGGCTGACCTAAATTGCAAAGCCATTAAAAGTATGCAGGCTCATGTATATGAAGTATCGTATCTGATGATTTATGTAGCGCCGTGGTTTCATATCTTGCGTATGCAATCAATTGTTAATTGTTGCGTTTTGACAACGAGTTATTTAAATAAAGCAAAATACAACACAATTCTTACAATACTAGCCTTTCAGAAGCGCTCTAATCTACTGTCTATGTGCCTTCCAAGTTTTGACTTTGAGCAAGTCCTTCGCACAATTGCTCTGCATTTAGTACATTACAAGTGCAGTTGCGCCATCGAGGCGTGTGTACCCTTCTGAGCTGATTGTACGAAGGACACTATCAACTTCAGTTGTATTATATTTCATTAACATCATTTAGGCCAGCACAAAGAGCGCCTCTGAGTAGTCATCTTGAAGGAGTGCTATATAAATGCTCAATTACATTACATCTACTAGCGCTACAAAATCGCATTCAGACGTCGTAGACACGTAGCGCTTTACCGCTGCAGAGAAGCCAGGCTTTCGACCGTTCCCACATCGGCTTGAAGGACTCATACTCGGGCGATCCGCTGCACATGCCAACCTTCACTGCCGCAGGGATGAACGTCTTATAGGAGAATCCAGCAGGCGTCGTGTACATCTCATCGGCGGCGCTACTGTCGCCCATCTCCTCAGTCGATGCAGAGACTGCAAGGGAGGGAGCGCCGGTCACGTCGTCGTCGGCAGCCGTGGCCTCGACGGCCGACGAAGCCACCGCTGGTGGTGGAACCCGTCGCCTGGTGTAGGTTATTCGAACGAATCGGACTGTGACACAGCTGTCCACGCGCTTCATAAAAGTTACACCGGTGTGCACGTTCTCTGAAAATTACAAAAGACCAGCTTGTGGTAGTTACTCAGAGGAAAATAATAACTAGATGAATTACAATTACTCTGTGACGTACATATTAATTGCAACTTTGAAAATACGTTGGGAAATGTATCTGAGCTACAAATTGTAAATGATGCGATTGACATTACGTGATTTGGGTTACAGTCCATCCCTGCCAACTCGATAAATACGAAATATGAAGCCCCGGATAGATTCGGACGGCGCAGAGCTCCTGTAAGTGAACAGAGGCCACGCCCGTGAGGTAGCGTCAAACCAAGGCAGTATCCGGTGAGTGATCCGCTGCGGGAGAGGGAGCCAGTGCAAGAAAATCCGCAAAGGAGAAGTGATGATTTGTAATTGTCGCATAAATTGCGACCACGATACCAAGCTGGAAGACTCTTATCATAATATAACTTGGCCTCAATAGCTTCATAAGTGGTATATCATAATATAACTTGGCCTCAACTGTTGTACTTCGTTAGAATATATTCTGGTATACTGTGCTTGTTGGATGTTGAACAGAAGATCATCAACGCATGCCTGTGTGCATGCATGAACACAATAATCATCGCCGCAGGATGAAAGGTCGATGAGCAATGAGCCATTGGCGAGTAACATGCTCAATTGTTCTTATGAACTTTTACACAAAAACATATATTTCTTGACTTATTACAAAGGAATATATATATATATATGATATATAAATAATATATATATATATGAAATATATTGAATTATATATACATATAATCTAGTCGGGGTGATGAAAAAATCGCTAAAACAGGATTACGTCAACTCATCGCATAGCAACGTTGTATAATAACCGTGGGTCTACATATATACAAGTTTGTACTGAATATGCAGGGTAAACTACCATAGAAAAGGGCTACATATTATATTCGTGATGTCAATGCGTTTAGACGGTGGCTCTGCCGATAGGTGTGTCTGATTTATGTAGCACAGAGAGAGAAGAAAGCCAATAGGAGGAAAAGAAGGGAAAACGTGGAGCGAGACACAGACCGTGGATATTGGATGAAGCAATGGCGTGATAGCCAGGCCATTGGGGACACAGGTAGATAACTCCACGATAGCAGAGATTAAACCAAATCGCGAACATACTCACGCACTGAAAGACCGATTGCGGGACGGAAATAAAAATGGAACAGGCAGAATGAGAGGCAGACACGCACGGCTAGAGGGATACACCGACACTGAGACAAACAGATAATTAGACAAACACGCAGCCATAGGTCTAGCTTTGCACGCGAATACGTATGGGGCTATAGACCCCAATACGTATCCGACTCCATGTGATAAATGACAGGAAAACAGACGAGACGTGCGTGTGAGGTGTATGGTATCCAGCGAATATTATGAGAAGAAATCATGATTGATTGGAAAAGACAGTGTGCTAAGGATATGTACCTAAAATAGGGAAAATTATTGGCAGCTGTTTTCATGGATAGCTAATGGCCCAAAAGAGACAGAAAATTGCTTGAAAAGGGGCACTTTGCCAAACTAGCGCCAGATGCATGTATACATAAATACGTATATATATATATGCACATATATATATTTATATACAAAACGTAGAAAACTTCGACACGCTTCGTATTCTGGTACATGTAGTTAAGCCTGGTCGAAGATCACGGCTGATATCTCTTGGTCATGACAAATCGTCGTCAAGCAGCAATTAACCATTGTAATCAGTGTACGTTTAGAGGAGAGTTGTACACTCTGGATAGCTTGTAGACAATTATTTGTCTAATTAATTCACTAATTACATTGGGTTTACGCGTATAACTCACCTGGAAGATTTCTGAATACGGTCTCCACGGTCTGAATGTTGGTGACGTGAATATTCTAAGGACAGTTTAAAAAATAGCCATGAAAGACAGAGACCCAGAAATGAATCGAAACTATAATTGGTTCCTACACCAAATCCATCCGATACGCCACCTTCCAAGCTTCGTCTGGACAGCCCTCCGAACAACGCAGCCCTCGTGAATAAGCTGGGGCTCTGCGCTTAACCTTAAAGAAGCTCCTTAGACAATTGAAGTTCACGATTGCAATTACGTAAACATGGCTGGCATATTCATTCATTAAGAGCACTTATATAGCGCTTCTCTTGACAACTACTCAGCTCAACTGCAAAGAGCGCAACAATTTTGATCTTCAAAATCGAGCAATATCAGGAATATCAAACTAGTCCCATCAGTGCATAAACCTTGGCACCATTATCTGTGTTTCGTTTTTATTGCACCCTATAAAAATCTTCGCCAACATTTTACCAAAAATAAACTTTCATTCCGACGTTGAAAGAATTGCCCAGGATTAATCGTTATTTCGCTATCTGGATATACAGATGTAGCGACGTTCATAGGATTTGCGACAATAACGATATCTTACTTATCTTCTTAACCGTGGTTCATACCGCATCCAAATTGATCTCAATTTATATTTTGTCATGATTATAATAATAGAAATAGAAATAAAAATAATAATAATTTATATTATTATCATCATCGTTAAAATAAAAATGGTTTACCAACCCTGGCATTGTGTAACCATTCAGCAACCTTGTTCATTGCGTTTGCCAGCGGGCGATATTTGGGGAAAACGGAACATGTCCGGTTTAGCCGGGACGACTGTTCGAAATCGGGCAGAAAGTCCTGAGCACCTACGCATGAAGTAAAAATCAGACATCTGTCGCGCAGAAATAAAAATATCCTTCCTATACACAGTCTATGGGCATTAGTTTGAACCGTGTGATTACCATGTGGATCAGTATGAACCCTACATTGTATATTGGCTCCATTGAGCATCATGGCACTTTAAGGTATTTATTCACATTTACAGAGAGCGTGTAATCGTGTTAGTGCATGAGAAAGCACAGTTGTATATTTATACTTATTGAACGTTACATTACACGTAACCTATTCAACGAATTGACCATGCGTTTCCTCTACGTTATCTGTTTCATGAGATTTTTCTATGCGCTGCACCTGTATCTACATGTATTTAACGATTTACCTCTGAGTTACCTTGTAAATTATTTCCTGTTAGGCTACCTATTAACGATTAACGCACGAGTTACATATTCAATCTCTGAACAATATACATAAATGAGTGACAAATCAACAATTCACCTACATCACATGTTAAATGATTTACCTGTGAGTTACCTGTTCAGTTATTTACCTATGAGTTCCGGTTCCGGTTTCCCGAAGAGGAAGTAGATTCTAGTTATGTAGAAAATATGATGCATGAGTTCGTCTATCGTACACGTCATATCCGGATCCACTTCCGGTCCATGCCACTGTTTACAAGGTAGTTTAAGGGAGACGGTCTCAATTGTAAGAATCTTCCCTGAAATAATATATTTAATATCAGCAGCTTAATTCCAAATTGAATTCTCACCTTTCAAAGAATTCCCTCCCAATTGATTGAATCCACAACCTTCCAAGTTTCCCGTCCTCAAGGAACGCTGCCTTGCAGATCTTCTGCTTCCTCTTCCTGTTATCCGTGGAAACGAGACTCGCTCCCCCATTTTAGAACAACCCGTCTGGCACGATGCAGCGCGCTTGACCTGTGCTTAGCTTCAGACAAGCGGTCTGTTTATATCTGGTGGGTAGCAACATTGAACTTATTGGACTGGACTATACAATTTTTTCAAGGAACCTGTAGAAAGGGCGCAAATTTCAGGATGGAATAATTTATTATTACATAAATGCACTATTTTAAAAATGTTGGGGCGCCAGATTGATGCTAGGCACAAGGCGCAATTATAACTCGGTACGGCCCTGAATAAATCAAACGCAGGCCTATCAAGCCACAATCACTCGCCGTGTTCTCAATGGCTGTCTTCTCCTTCGTCTGGTGGGGAATGCTATACGATCTTTATCGTATTTGCCACCTCTAAACCGCCTCTTACACAAAAATCTACTCAGAGGTGTTACCGCCGGTATCAAAATCCCCCAGGAAATAGATTAGTTCTAAAAGATAACGAGTTGTCTCACGGCTACACTTGCATGCGGTTGCTTTAAGAGACTTTTGGATATTTCGCAGAAAGAAACTAACTATCGATAGAATGATTAGAATCGCATACATGTAGGCCTACTAATGTTACGCTTTTGAGATAAATGCAGTCAATGTAGCTCAAGCATATCAGCGAACGAGAGACAGAGAGACATGGACCTTACTTACATACAGGGTATAGTTTGGATGAACTGCTAGGGAAGCAATTTCAAGCAGACGTTGTCGAAATGTTCAGAACGTAAGTAGTAAATCGTTACATAATGGAATTAAATATGAAGAGAATAATCACTATCCGTCCATCCATTCATTCATCAACCCACTATGATTCAGTTATCCATCCAGCGATCCGTCCATCCATTCATTCATCAACCCACTATGATTCAGTTATCCATCCAGCGATCCGTCCATCCATTCACCCGTCGTTCCGCCCATGTAGTTAGATTTACCTACTGGTTTCAATGACTTGATACAGTTCGAGAATTAAACGAACCTTCGAGAGGTTTGTCAGCCATGTATGTGTTGACAGAAGCATACGTTTCAGGGAGGTCTTCGTAGATTGGATACTTCGACTTCGATTCAAGACACTTTGGAACGACGTTCAGATAACCGATGGCCAGAGGCATTGGGTTCTGCAGTCGAAGTTTACTCATATCTCGACTGCATTGCATGTACCACAACCTATACAAAGTACGACACACCATTATTATAGCTCCAGTTTGGTTAGTCTTTGCCCATACTTCCGTTCGCACTTCAACTGATGGCGTCATTGACTGCGATTGCAGCTCAAATCACTTTGTTTATTCATTCATTCATTCATATTCATTCATTCACTCACTCAATCAATCATTCACTCACTCATTCATTCATTCATTCACTCTCTTTCATTCATTCACTCACTCAATCAATCAATCATTCACTCACTCATTCATTCATTCACTCTCTTTCATTCATTCACTCATCCATGCATTCATTCATTCATTCATTCATTCACTCACTCACTCACTCACTGAATGAGGGAGAGCAGTGAGTCGGTCAGTCGATGTAATCGGTTAATCAGAGTTTAAGCAGATTAGACGAGAGACGTCACTTGATTCCCGACACCTGGTGTCCAGACAGAATAACGAAGGCGTTTTCACCTTTTTCAACCGAGTAATGGAGCTTTATTGGCTTCACGCTTTGGTCTCTCGTCCACAGAGGGAGCCAGGTCATTGTTTGATGCAGCAGCCCCGCCCCCTGCAGTCAGTTAGCTCTACCACACACCCCTCCAACAGTAGCTCTATACTGTTGCCACCAGTGTTGGAACACTATCGCGATGTCAAGTAGTCTGTTGTTATAGTTTCCCACATAATCATCACGAAGCACTCATGAACTTATTGGACTATACAACAATTTTCAAGGAACCTTTGAAGGTTTTCTAAATCTCTTTGTAAAAATTCATATGCCTAAATACACACGACCATACAAGCATACATACAAATATAGACCTACTGAAAAAATGCACATAAATAATTTATATACATACGTAATATATATATATATATATTTATATTTATATATTACATATGTGTATATATATATTTATATATTACATATGTATATATATATAGTTTTATTTAATTATTTATTTATTACGACATAAATGCACGCATACACAATTACGTGAATAAAATAATACCGTGAAAAGTACATATCCACAACATTAAATATTGAAAATGATTTCGAAACGAAAACTGAGCGAGAGTAAACTCCAAGATATCAAAAATAATGGAGCATACCATTCTCCACGTAGACAAAAGAATCCGGCGAAATAACAAAAGAAGTTACCTAAACGGCCGACGTGGCTGCTGACATGCGTAGAACAAACACCTTACTCAATCGTCAATATGTATAATACGTACCTAAGGCCTTTGATGTAGAGAGCTGGGTTGGCGCCTGGGGTGAACATGGTACTGTCAGAGGTGAGTTGGTCAAGGTCACCAATTTTCTTTTCCACTGTCTCGCATTTGATCAGTTCCACCTCCAGGTTGTCCTGCAGCCAGGCATTCGCTTTCGGAATCAACATACTGCAAGATAAAAGGAAGAAATAACAGCATTCGAGAAACAACATACGATGCGTGCAGACGCGAACTCAACCGTAACCTTGAAACGCCATTTTGTTTACTGAAACGAACCCTTACACGCACTATGGTTAAACTGTCGGCAATTTTTGAGCTGCAGATGAGCATCAGTAGAACATTCGGTTAAGTCCCATAAAACGGACAATCGAGTGTCATGAGGATTGAGAATGGACGCTTGGCAGAGATCTATCTATTCACAGAAACTGTCTTTGTTTAACATAGCAAGCAATTATCAGTCCAATTGTTTCAGTGTTAATTTCGTTCACCAAACTAGAACTAGAACTAAATTGAATTGGTGATTGTTCACGGAAACGAGAACGAGAACTAGAAAGAAATTAACGACTAGAACTAAATAAAAACAAAAAAGATTTCTGCAGAACTAAATAAAAACTAAAACGAAATTGAAATTGTGAACGAAAACTATAGAAATTACAAGTATCAATTTCTTTCCTTCCGTGCTAATGCAAGTCAAATCCAAAATGAAGCATGAGGATCTGGAGCGTTAAAAAGTTCAATTTTCTGGCAGCAAAGTTGAATGGACGAGACATATAACTACTGAGTAGACATAATGTTGATATTACAATAGGGAAAATATCCAAGAAGAAATGGACAGATATTTATTAGAGGTGACAAAGTATATTGAAGACAATGCCTCTAGATTTTGGTTCGTATAAAGGATGATTTATCCAACATTATAGCTTTTCCAGTTGAAGATCTTCTCGTAGCTCCTGCCTTCCAGGCTAATGTTGAAAGGATCTTTTCTTTATGTAGACCTTTAACAGCAGGCAGAGGCAACAGGGTGTTATAATCTTTGGGAATGCGAGCTTTTCTTAGGCTAAATTTGAACGGGTTGGAAGAATATTCGATAAGCATCATTCCTAATAACTCATGGACAATGAATGACCTGGGTCCGATTTATTGTTGTTTTTCTAAAACTAGATCGAAAGATTAGACAATCGTGAACTAAAACCATAACTAAAATAATTGGATGAATAAAAACTAAACTAAAACTAAAATGATTTCTTGAACGAAAATAACACTGAATTATTTGTCTCTGCATCTTCGGCCTAATAATCCAACAAAAAGAGGACGAATTCGCACTTACAAAAGACGCAGGGCATTATTATTAGCACATACAACAGAGCATAGGATATATTAGCACTGACAAAAGAACGCAGGCCATAATTAATTATTAGCACTTGCAAAAGAGCGCAGAACATCATTAGCACTGGCAAAAGAGCGTATGACAAATGCGCACCGATTAAAAAGAGTAGTAAATCGCACAGAATATATTTGGTAAGATTTCCTTACTTAGCAGCGCCGTAAATTACTTAAAGAAACCTGGGTTTCTATTTTAGCTGCGTAAATTTGTTTAAGGCACACACATTTACTAAAGTAAAACTAGAATCATCAAATTGAATGAGAGATGACAATATTTTATAGTAGAAATAGAAGCTGAATGAGCGATGACAATATTTACAGTAGAAGCGGATGTAGCCTACATATCGAATTTATCGGTAGGCCTACGTTATATTTCCCATCCGCGCACTTTGTCTTGTTCGCCTTTGTCTGGGTTGTTATTGTCGCGCGGACCTGTCTTTGTATGTGTCCTGTGCCCTTTGTTACGGTGCTCTACATTCTGTATGGCACCGTAGCCGATTGGTTAGAGCGTTTTGCATGTGGTGCGGAGTGTCCGGGCTCGAGCTCCACCAGAGGAGGAAATCATTATGTAGGGACCTTTATCAATTCCTCCACGATCAAAAGTTCGGCACCATAGATAATTGTTTTATAGTCTTATGGTCGGATGAGTTATGCAATGAGTCGAGTCATAAATCGTGTAAGTAGGGTAATATAAAAAAATAGTAATATTCATTCATCTGTTCATTCATTTAGTCTGAGGATTTGTATATTGTATTTTAATGACTAGCGACATAATGATCCTATAGGAAAACAGCCTGGTATACGCACGACCATATGGAGAATATGAAAATGTCGTCATAACAATGGCAATTATAATAAACTAGCTATTATTACAAAGAGATAGAGAGAGAAACAAAGAGAAACAGACAGACAGACGGACGGACGGACGGAGGGAGGGAGACCGATTTCATACATAGGACCCACGTATAGAACGATTCATCCGGCGCCTGCATCGCAGAATGAAAAACAATGACGCACATGGACAGACAAACAGTCGGAGAGACAGGCACGCACAAAGACCCAGAAGCGGGCGGACGGACAATATGCACACGATGGCGACAACACACAGTCCTCGTGTGTGCTCTGTGCTCCGATGACAAACATCGCTTATCATATTTTAGTCGTCGAGTGCAGTCAAAGACGGACGAATGACCGGACTAACGGACAAACGGAAGGACGGATAGACTAACGGAAGGACGAATAGAAGTACGGACGGAAGGACGGATGGAAGGACGAAAGGAAGGACGGAAGGATTGAAGGACGGAAGGAAGGACGGAAGGAAGGACGAAAGGAAGGACGGAAGGATTGAAGGACGGAAGGAAGGACGAAAGGAAGGACGAAAGGAAGGACGGAAGGATTGAAGGACGGAAGGATTGAAGGACGGAAGGAAGGACGAAAGGAAGGACGGAAGGATTGAAGGACGGAAGGAAGGACGAAAGGAAGGACGGAAGGATTGAAGGACGGAAGGAAGGACGAAAGGATTGAAGGACGGAAGGAAGGACGAAAGGAAGGACGGAAGGATTGAAGGACGGATGGAAGGACGAAAGGAAGGACGGAAGGATTGAAGGACGGATGGAAGGACGAAAGGAAGGACGGAAGGATTGAAGGACGGAAGGAAGGACGAAAGGCAGGACGGAAAGATTGAAGGACGGAAGGAAGGACGAAAGGAAGGACGGAAGGATTGAAGGACGGATGGAAGGACGAAAGGAAGGACGGAAGGATTGAAGGACGGAAGGAAGAACGAAAGGAAGGACGGAAGGATTTAAGGACGGATGGAAGGACGGACGGACGGATGGACGAAAGGCAAGGAAGGGTGGGAAGGATTGACGGTGGTATAGAAGGAGGGACGGGTGTGCGGACGGACAGGTATACAGACTACCTGATGGATTGAAGAATAGAGGGACGGCAGACGGATGGACGATCGAAAGGACAGAAGGTAGGACAGATTGATAGAAGGACTAAAGGACAGCCGGAAGTACGGACGGACACATGCATTGTACTAGCATGTCACTGAGCAGACATGGCTGAGAGTATTCACATTGTTCCGTCGCCATACTGAGCAATGCCAGTAATTAGTAAAACATCGTCAGAGACAGAAGGAAGGCATGCACTGCCTACTCATCCACCGAACAATTCTCCTCATATTACGATTACCCTCTCTCTAGGGTGGACTCCCTAGGGTGGGCTGCTGGTTCAGACCCTCCTGCAGTGTCCAGTTGCCAGAACTAGCTTAGCTGTGGACAGTTGAAATCGCCCATCAGGCGGCAATTGTCATCATCTTGTTGATAGATGTAGCTTGCCAATGAGCACCAACTAACGCCATAATCGGATCTTGTCCCTTCTAGTGAACTGCTCCTGCATGAGCCGCAGGTAATAATCGATGTCCAGCCAGATCTGTGCCTTACGCGACAGCAGTAGCCACAATTGGATGACTTATAGCTAGTGGCTTATGAGTTTTGGCGTGTGGCTTATGGCTTTAGGATTATGTCTAAAGTCAAGCCACCTGTTCCAAAGACCGTCGATAGCTCTTCAATGCAGGAACGCCATCTGGTCTTCAATGGCTTAGCCATGCTAACTTACTCACTGGATCGACAAAAACTACTCTGTTACAACATTTATAATAATTAGCCTGTCGGCGATTATCAGCATTTCAATGCAGTGGTTTTCCATGGCACTATATCGAGGTTGCAAGTACCTGATAAGCGTCTTCCCGGTGACCCCAGGACAGATCCGAACTCAACGATTAAACAATTGTTACAACATTGATAATAATAATAATAATAATAATAATAATAATAATAATAATACCGTTTAATGATAATAATACTGTTACTAGTATTATTGTATTGTTGTTGCTATTTTATTAATATTTCGCAAAGAAGCACTTCACTTCACACGGTCTTAGAAATTATAAAGTACGATACAGCTACACCTCATCCACGTTCTTCGTGTAAATTAATAGTTTATCATAAGCATTATACAGTTAGTATAATTGTTATTTTAACTGTCATTTCTACTGTTATTATTATTACAATTATTTAATTATTCGTCAGATCATATATGTAGATTCTTATGTAGATTCAAACATTCAGTCAACCCTGACCTCCATCATCTATATATTATCGTCGGATGGCGTGTATCGGAGGCAGCGATGAGTCCAGTGGTCATTCGCTGTCCACCCCTCCACCCACCTCCACCACCACACATTAGCCTCGCCTGCTTTATGACGCTACTTCACTGATGCATACTTAATCGCATTCCGAATTTTTACGACCTCTATTGCGCTGGGGATGGTAATCGCACTTACGGAGGCAAGAGAATTTATTTTGAGGGATGGAAGGAATGGGAGACTGCGAGACAAAGAAGTAGAAAGATGAGAGGGAGAGAGAGACAGACAAAGAGACGGAGACAGAAAGAGGAAAAAGACAGGGACAGAGACAGGGACAAAGACAGCGACAGAGGCATGCAGAGTGAGCGGGGTAGCGGACAGAAACAGAGGCGAAGACGGAGACAGAGACAGAGACAAAGACAGAGACAGAGGCGGTATAAAAGCCTTCATGAATAGAAAACGACAACCTGAGTAGATGCAACACAATGTGTGACGTCACAAATGACGTGCAACATTCCCTGACGTACGGAACATAGTGGGTCGGAGCATAGCGTTACAGTGGTCCCCAGGCGCCGGGCTGAATAGTGCGAAATCGTGGGAGCAACGTAGTATTTAAACATTTCATGTTTAAATTTTGCTTTGACTCGTATTTTGGGTGCACAGAGTTCATACATTCGTCCCCAGCTTCGTCACTGCTGACGTAATTATGACGTTTTATGCCGTTGATCATGATTTAACTGTCAAGAAAATTGAACTTGCTTAGATATCCCGAAGTGAAGACCTTTCCATGTTTTCTTAGGCACAAAACTAGGGCGTCGCTTAGGCCTAGATTCCCTAGAATAATTGCAACGGTTAACATAGTCATTTGGATATAACTTCAACACCGGCGCTATATAAAATCGAGCCGGCAATATAACCAGGTTTTTTGTCCGTTCCGATGTCCGTTCAGAGTTCGGGGAGGTCAAACCGAGGAGACAGCACGGCGCTACAGTAAAAATTGTTGATGAAGGTAATGGTTTAATGGTGGTACAGAAGTAACATTTAGATAACTTGAAGATGCTGGCATTGAAGGTAACGCATCTGGAGTAAACACTCAAAATTGAGATGGGTGCAAATTCTGTTTATTTATGGAGCAGGCACAACAAAACTACAATGCCTCAAACGCGACAATAGGACCAGATGCCTTTACAGCTAATTAACTATATTATATAAATGTATAAACAGGTGCATATATTCGTATCTGTCTGTGTATATGTATTTCATATATAGCGGTGCAATAATGCAATATTATTTATACAAAATTAAAGACAGCTATATGCATGTGGGCTACTTGCCTTTGTGTTCATATATATATACATATATATATATATATATACTATATATCGGAATACAAAGCTTTGTTTCATTCAATATTGATTGCACGATACTACATTATATATATATATCATCTATAAAATGCATATATATAATGCATGCATGAAACGTTAGTCATGTCCGTGCTGATATGCATAGAGTGTATGACGCGGAAGAATATTATAGCTTCTTTCAATATTAATTGCGCCATCGTTCCCTTTGAAGTACGGGAAGAATCGAGAATTCAGTGAGTTCCGTTTTGCTGCAAAAACGGGGCAGATGATACATTGATGTCTCTTTAATGTTTGCAGAAGTTCTTGCATCTGTTCGATGATCGCAATTACAGGCTTAGGCCGAAGCCTACACCAATTATACCAGTGCGCATAGGTCTACTTCTCTGGAATCAATCAAGTCTAAATATAGACCCTGGCAAAAGAAGTATCCGGGCATAAAAATCGAGACTCTATATCCGTTCTTTGGAAAACAATATGACAATGACTTGTGGATATCTTCACCATGTACATAGAATTTTTATCTCTCAATGCTAAAAATTACATGTCGACTCATTAAAATTTATATCGAAGTTATCAGTATTTTACAAATGTTATTTATGATTGTAATTGCCTATTTATATAGCGCTACTTCAAGCATGCATGTATGTATGCATGTAGGCATGCACGAATGTATGTATATATGTTTAATGTAATGAAATCGAACATTTATATAGCGCCTCTTCAAGACATATACCCAGAGGCGCTCTTTACGCTGCTGGCCGATATGATGTTGTAGCCATTGGGAAGGAGTAAAACATATCTGCTAATCAAGCTATGCACAGTAAGCTGCAAAGAATCACCAGTGGTTGGCCCACGCATAGGCGTGGAACGAACCAACGGATTCCCGTCGACGTCAGCTGGCGCATGGCAAGGTATAAATTAATGACCAGCTTACTAACCGATTGACCGAAACTATTTCGTACTCACTCGAACTGTTCGAACTTGACCGCCCGAATGTTCGTGTCGTCCGCCGTGTTGATCAGCCGTGGCCAGAAGTCTTCGAAGAGGACCTTCGTACCTCTGATCCCCTCGCTGTGCTGGGGCGACCGTCCAGAGTGCAGGCGATAGGAGGATGACGTCTTTGTCGGGGTTCGGGTCAAGGCCACCTGTTCGGGGTCAGACGTCTGGTACTTGGCATCGGCCGCGTACTGCTTCTGTTGCATCGTTCGACGGCGCAGCGTCGACGCAACGACGGCCGCCATCTTTCTTTATTCTCTCGTCACGTGACCGGATGTCTATTGTTCACTGAATGTCATAGTGCTCCGGGATGAGTTGAAGATTCAGTGGAGTGGTCCAGCGCTGTAGTCCAATTATTTCCAGTGGTTGTAATATCCATGGCCTGAACTACGCTGTAACGGAAAAAAGAACGCACTTCAGTATCACAGCGTAATGCGATTTGTAGCAAAAAGAATGTGACGAAATTATTTGAGGATTTGGTCTCTCGAGAACAATGATCGGTTGCTAACTTTGAAATAAATGTAATGTGGTGTAAGTGTATTTTGTGGTTTAGCATGGCTCCAACTTTACGCCTATGATAAATGCTCAAGCAATGAAATAAACCGGCCTAATTGAAGGAGGAGGGTGACATTAATGAGCGTTGTTATCATACAGTGTCGTTAAACTGTAGCTATTGCTACCAAGAAAAAAATGAATTAATTAATCGTAACAGAAAGACGAACTTTACTAACTGAAGAATCGGATTCTCTCCTCGTAACTGTCCTACACTGGCGTCCATCCTCCTGCGCTTAAAACTTTGATGTCTTCAGGGATGCGATTAATTAATTATAGGTCTTCAACACACGCTTCGCTTGGCATATTCATGACTTACGAAGATGTCCTTCACAGTAGCAGAAACTTACAGATTGAACAGCTTCTTCAAACTCATCAGTATTTTCAATTATCATTTATTTATTTTTCCTGGCGTTTTAAATGTCACTTGTCAAAAGTTTTTCGTAGCTATCCAGGATTTTCCACGACGTTAATTGGGTGATGACGAGTGATTTTTAGGTCTTGAATTTAATCGTAACCTTTAACGTATTACGAATCTAGTCGACAGGACTCAACGCCAGTAATCATGTCGCAATTGTAATCATAATCTGCAAACTTCTAAAACGCCACTTGAAAGGCAAGCGCAGGGCACCAGCTTAGTCATAGTTTGGTTGGCCAAGTGACACCCCGTACTAAATGCGACATACCGTAGAGCTGTTATAACCAACAAGCATCTGTCTTTTAGCGAGAATAAGATATTCACGATGATGCTGACGTTTAATATGACGTCGACAATAGCAGTGACGACGGATGATAATACTGACGTTGACGATCGCAGTAATGACGTAATGACGACATGGAGGATTATTATGCTAATAACGTGTGTGATGCTTAAGATGCGGATTACAGTAATGATGCCAAATAGCCTTCTCACCTGGATGTGGGCGCTTAATGTTCGGCTGGGTCCTTCGAGCGCCCTCTGGCGTCGCTGCGATTATGCCAGAGCGTTGCCCGATGATAAAGTCCTCAGAAATACATCGCGGACGAATTATTTACCGAATAATCGATTTCGCGACGCGCGCTGCACGCGCACAACTACCCCGAGATATAGGCACGATGACAGATAGACAGACAGGCAGACGGACGGACGCTGAGCCCGATGAGCCGTTGGCTAATTTCACGACAGGCCTGCCTCAGTCATCCGTTGCCCCGTCCGCTACTCCGTATGTCAAGCCGTCAACCGAGCTACAACGGACTAGCGCGCCTGCCTGCCTGCTCGACCGCCTTCCTATTCGCCTGCCTAGCCAAATGCCTGCCTGACCTGCAACCTGCCTGCTTCACCACCTGCTTGCATCCGTGCCTCTTTGCGCCATCATATGTTTGTCTGCTTGCCTGTCTTTGTGCTTAAACTGCACGACTTTCTGCCTATCCACCTATCTGTCTGCCTACATTTTGTCTGCTTGCGTGTCTGCTTGCCTGACTGCGTATCTGTTCCTCTGCCTGGCAGTATGTCCAATTATCTTCTGAACTGTCTGCCCGCCTGCTCTCGTGTCCATCTGGTACATTAGACGTAATTATTGTGAGCTATCAGAGGTCGTAGATGATGCCAGAGATGGATGGACGTCTGCTGATCCGTCGGAAGATGGAGTGAACCAAACACACACACACACACACACACACACACAGACAGAGACAATGAGACACAGAGAGAGAGAAAGACCGAGACTGCGACAGACAGACAGACTGCTTCCACCGCAGCAACAGGTCCGAACAGACTGAACAGAGAGACACGAATGAATGACAAGGTGTGTCCAACGGTTCAAACTCGTCTGAACACAGATGTCTAATCACACGATTAACTATTGCGCTATATAAAAAGCCCAACTTTTAAAGAGAGCATTAAACTCCGCCACTGTTTTGAAATTTGACAGCGCCAGTCTCAAGCCTGGGGCAAGGAGGAGGGCGACACCAAATCATCTTCAATATGGAACGGTGTCGTTACAGTATCAACACACGAAAGGGCGCATTCTATGATCTCTTGAAAGCGCGAAACAGCGTTTATTATTGTGGGAAACAGATCGGCTTCCAAACGCGTTACTGACTGGTCTCATAGAGGCTCTATGGTAATATCGAGCTACACAGCAAGGGTTCAGCGTAATCAGACCGCAGGATTCGTTGACCGCTACTTTGGTAATTATTTACTTGCGTACTCACCTAGTCACCTACTTGTTTGCTTACGAGTGTCTTGTCGTTTACTTGCTTATCGAGGCACACGTGATGCTTGTGAGAGTGCTAGCCACATGAATGTCTGGTGGAACGAGACATTCCTGGTGCCTGTGGCGCCAACCTTCATGAACGGTGACGAAGGCTGGGCTGGGCAGAGGAGGCAGACGGAAGACATGCCTGTCCGAGCGGCCGCGTGCCTGGCCTGTTTATCGATCAGGTTATATGGATGCAATATCTGCAGCGGCAGCAGTGGATGCAAGAGCAACAACGTCCTTCTCTCCATCCTCCTCCTCATCATCGTCATCATCATCATCATCATTCTAATCGTCACCTCATTCATTTGTCATAATTCAAAGCAAGAGCACTGGACATGCTAAGCTAACACTAACAGTAGCCATCGCATGAACAACAATGTCAACAACTCGAGCAGCATACTGAGCATCAGCAACAGTGTGAGCATCAATTGCCGTATATCAATGAACGAGGTGGATCAGTGAGAGCCATGGAAGCAACAAGCAGCCATGGACAACACTGACAACGAAACAACAGAATCAACGCAACGAATAAATAATTTCTACATAATCCGGCGATGCGAACACATTAATTCGCTTCTTGACCTGCGCATTGAACTCAGGCAGCACAGAGCCTGGTTAGTATCTACATCCAAGGGTGTCTCACGACCAACCCTCTTTCGTCTCACTCTCCTGTCCTCCACCCTCTCATCACGTCCCTCTCATCAAATTTCTCGCTCCTCTTTAGCAATATAAGAATGTAGCATGCCTCTCTTCCTCTGTAAGATCACAGGCAGATAAATTAGTACACGCTAAAGATCTGCTGACAACACTGAGACCTCAATAGGCAGTTAAAACAATAGTTTAGCCGTAAATCACCGACATCCAGCATACGACATAAACAGACAGACGTGGTGGTGACTGGCACCGTCACTTTCAAATTGGTCGTGACCGCAAAACACCATGAAAATATTAAGGTACAAGTCGTGACTTCGTGATTGTACAGCACTGTCACGATATAAAGTCACAGGTCGTGACCGCACAACACCGTGACAGCATAAAAAGTAGTGTTATGCATGCGATCACTGGTCGTGATCGCATAACACCGTCGCAATATAAAGTTACGCATATGAAGATTTGCGTGATTGAAATAAACCCCTATGACATAAACCGGCGTTCATTTCTCTTAACGTTTACTGGGTTTCGATAAATAAATGAACATCGACGGTTGCACATTTGAAAGGGACAATAGACCTACACAGCTTTAGTCTCTCTGGTGTCCGAAGTTTCTCAGAACTCGTTCGTTCATTTATCACTGGACAACCCTCAAATTTAACGAAGAACCCGTGAATTGTATGAACTCCATGATCCAGAAATGTGTAAATTACGATAACGATAATACTTCAATGTTACGAGGGGTTTGTTGCGTTGCATCGACGCCAGAGAGGGTATGTCGCAGAGGCGTTCAGATAAGGAAGGGTCCGGAGGCAAATGTCTCCAATTTCAGCTAGGGGGAAATTTTTCGTCTGTGGGGAAGGGAATATCTTGCCTGCTGGCAGTTGTAACCGGGGATATGCCTCCGTCACTCAGACGCCCTGATATGACAAAAGCAACACCAGTCACGTGGTTTGGTTTCTGTGGTCGTCAAAGCGCTTCTGTCGGAAAGGATAGCTCCATCTCTATCCAACACTCTAGATAGACATGTGTGAACAAGCCTTTGTTACCTTCACGACACTTGTCAACACTTGTTACCATTAGCACCAACGGTCAATAACAGCAGATGCTTGTCTGAGTAACACAATAGATTTATAAATAGAAGGATCGTCAATGACAACGATAAGCAACATGGAAATATCTGAACATGCAACATCGGAGACAACGAAATAACAGCAATTATTTTTATCGGACCCAGTGTTGTCCAATCCAACCTATTCCAGCATAATCCAATCCCCAATCCAAACTAATCCAACACTATCCAGCATAATTTAATCAGATCTTTGAACTTCTATAGCGCCGTTATAGTAGGCCTAATGTCCAAGTCATTATCAATGATCGCTTGGAGTGAAATCGCAATCAATGCACATATTCCACGCGAAAACCAGTTTGAAACTCGATGCACCATAGGATAGAGGACACTGGACAAGTGACTGATAGTGTAACTGCTGCTCCAGTAACGAAACAATATTACTAATTTCGAGAATCATAATTAATATGGTCCTCAATAAGTTTGCCCATGCACAGCATTTCACGCTATTCGCCAGGTGTCAGTCGTGACCCGTTGACAAGAATCATTGTGGAGCGAATACGTTTTAACGAAGAATAGACTCAAAACATCGAGATTTCAAATTTATTTTCAATTTCTGTATATGCAGTGTTTACTTACAACTTTCTTTTGCCAAACTGCTTCATTGGTCAGGACTTATAACTGTGATCATATGCTGGCTTATACTAAGTAATTATTTATAATAATAAGTTTCGTTTTCTTTCAAACTGACAAACCGCAGGTTTTGGTCACAAATACAGTATGAACGATTGATGACAAGTTATTACAAGAGTCAAATTTAACTGTTGGCAGCCATGTAAGACACCATTACTTTATATATTCGTATATATATATTCATATATATATTTTTTTATATATATATAGTATTGTGCAATCAATATCGAATGAAGCAAAGCTATATGAACACAAAGGCAAGTAGCCCACATGCATATAGCTGTCTTTAATTTTGTATAAATAATATTGCATTATTGCACCGCTATATATGAAATACATATACACAGACAGATACGAATATATGCACCTGTTTATACATTTATATAATATAGTTAATTAGCTGTAAAGGCATCTGGTCCTATTGTCGTGTTCGAAGCATTGTAGTTTTGTTGTGCCTGCTTCATAAATAAACAGAATTATATCTCAGCAAACGCCGCCGCCTGGCGAAAGAAGTACTAGAAGGGCTCTGACAAAATTGAACGATTCATGGAAAGATCTCAACGGCTTCATGGAAGCCGTTGGAAACCCGAGCATTACGCATCGTGGACTCGTGGTTGTTCTGTTTTTTGTTCTCTGCCACTCCACAGCTGCTCAACAGGATTCAAATTTCCTCAGTAGTCGTCGTAGGCATCGAGCAATTCGGACAGAAGCCACTGTTTCTGTGCCCACCAAAGACTTCAATTTCAGTGGGCCACTCAAGGCGCCTTCTATTCAACGGCGTAAAAGAGACTCTATGCACAGTTCTCCGAATTCCCAGAATTATATTCAGCCGAAAGTCGTAATATTTTAGCCGCACACAATGTTAGTTGTGTGACAAAAAGTTTGAAGTTGTCACAAAAATTCACTGAGGAGGAAACTTTATGTATATCATCAGTTAATGACAGTTATACGATCAAGTGTTTTCAAGCTATTTTCAACAGGAATCCATAGACATATCTATAGAATCGCGCATTTGTCAGTAATTTGACAAAACTATTTTCAAACTTCTTTCAATGGAATCCATAAAGGAGTAAACCTTACACATGAAAGCGATGTGACAAAACGTTTCGAGCTTTAAACCCGAAGAAAGAGCCTAAAAAGATAGGCTTAGACGCGAGATAAGAAAAAGTGTTGAGTCAACTCAGCAAGTTAACAATATAATTAATTCAAATCGTACATAGGGAAATCCCGGAAATAGCAACCGATGCTGGTGCTAGTAATGATGCTGATGCTGGTGCTGGTGCCATTTAATCGTTGTTTTTCAATCTTCTAGACGCCGCATCGGTTGAGACTAAGTCCATTACCCGAATCTGTGTGCAAAGACATCGCTGAACACTTTTCGATAAACGTCTGTCATGTCTGTAATTGAGACGACAATAATTTAATGTATTCTAACGCCTTATCGAGAAAAGTCTTCAGGGCTTTCGCACCTAAGAACACGATCAAAACAGCAGGAACTTAATATGTCACAGGTTAACAGGCAACTTGGTGGTAAGAGTCGAACAAGTAGTCGAGTAGGCAAGTAGGCTGCCCTGGCGCTGTTGGTCCGGCCACGACAATCTGGTTGACACGATGTAACCAATTACGGCCCATCGTCAAGTGATGGACGAGACCACAATACCCATGAATGCAACAATGCCTGCAGGGTAATTACACATTACCAAAAACGACTTAAGTGTGGTGCGCTTTTCTTTATAATGTGATTAATGCAGTTCCTTCCGCGCGAAGCTATATAATTATTTAGTCAAACCAAGTTATCCGGCCGATTAGCCTTAGGCGAAACATCTACAACGCGTTCATGTGCCTTGCGTAAAATAATGGCATAGCCAATTATTTTAGTCAACCCAGGTGCACATGGATGCGTGCAACAAAACAGACGATTTTGATGTAATGTAATCGAGTATTTATTTGGCGCCCCTTAAAGATGTTTACTTAGAAAATAATCCCCGTTTTGCGACATTCAAATCCTCACATCTGAGGTATATTTACATGTGTATCATTATTGCAAACTGAATCCAACTTCTGACAATCGTCGGCATATTATATACCTCATCATTGAGAAATCTATATAACGGCACTTCTGACAACACTCCTGGGCTTGCCTGTTCAAAAATGGCTTTTTTATGTCAGATAAATTGTAATTTTTTAGCTACTACTTTATCATAACCTGCTTCACTTACTGGTTGTGGCCAGCTGCCGTGATCAAGGCACCCCTATTAGCGTATAATTTACCTTCACTCACTTTATATTAGCACATTCGCTAGTTAAGATTAATAAAGCTTTGTTTCTCCATTTCATTTGCACCCCCCTCCTACTCTCCTTTTGGCCTCTATGTAACTCTCTACCTGATTTTTTCGGTGTCCCTAACTTGCGGGACCCTCCGTCCTTAATTGGGTTTCCGGTGCAATTTTAATTTTTTTTGTTTTACAGTTCTTATGTAACTTGTACTTTGGATAGTTGAGTAAACTTTGAAAAACCGATGATCAAAGGTTATAAAAGCAGTCGAATTTTTCTGTTCGGCAGACATGCAAGGCTTATATCACGTTGTGTTCGTAACTGAACGAACGCCGGTGCTTATACCGAATGGGAAGATTGGTAAATCTGTTATCAGTGGGGTTATTTTGCTCCGGGTTTCCCTTCGTTCCTCTGCCCGCGGACTTCTGGTGGTTCCCCACATGCGCTCTACCACAGCCCAACCCAGGAGCTTCGCCTACTTGGGTCCCACCAGTTAAAACACCCTCCCCTTCCTCTTCAGAAGGAGCTGCTCTCTCCTTTGCTGCCTTCCGAAAGCGCCCGAAGACTTTCCTTTTCTCTGTTTAGCTTTGTTTAGCCTTGTGTTGAGCCGTGAGCGCCTCCGATCTGAGTGGCGCTATATAAGCGCTCCATTACAAATTAAGAAATGACAGATAACAAATTATGGAAGGTGTCGGGTCTATAGGACTGCGATCTTAGACCAAAACGTCACGAAATCAACTCACGCTGTAATTTTCTGCTCACTTATATGAGAGCGAGAAAGGGCAATCTTGAAAGTTCAAAATATAACAATGCTATCAGAATCCAATTCTGAACGATCGCATGTTGTAAGAGCGAGGAGATCGATAAAGTACGAAAACCGAAACGAACTCTCGTCGGCCACACGAAAGCTATAAAAATGCACCAGAAATATTTGCAACATGTTAGGATGCAATATCATTGTATAGCGCCATAAATCCAGTGCGCTACATGAATGGGGCAGTTGAGACCGAGCTTTGGAGAAGAGGAATGTATAGTCGACTGTAACCATCGCACGGATCACAGTCTATGATACAATGCCACTGAGTCCAGACGGAGAGCATATTTGCTCGCTGCACGTGTAATTGAATGTGTGCTTCTTGTTAAGAGGTGGTCAGGAACGAATGGTCAGTCTCTCACGGTCCATTGTGGACTCGCCGGTCACTCCCCACTGGCCGACCGCAGATGGACTCCTTTAAAAAAGTAACTCACGCGAAACGCTAAGGCTCCGAGCAGCCGGTAACATTGGCGCAAGAGGGCCTTCGCAGTGGCGGCTCTAGACGTTTTCAACAAAGGGGTCACAAAGGGAACGTTATAAGCGAGTTGGAGGCAGAGAATACTGTAAGTTCTTGAGAGCGAAGTTTCTCAATGCACACTGATTTCCATCAATGACAATAATTGAGGTTCGTAATAGTAATCGCATTCGCAATCTCCAAACTAACTATTAAATCGCCACTCAAAAGCCAAGTGCAGGGCACCAGCTTATTCACAAGCGCTGGTTACGATGTTGGCTACACTGCCATTGAACTTTACAGCAGTTCTTGTGAGAGAGATTTTGCGTACACTTGCTGCTTGACAGATGTCGGTCGTCTGCCCAACGGTCAACAGAACGATGGCGTGCGTTTTTACGATGCGTTGCGTCAACATGAGCATTCGAATGAGTTGATAGGAGAAGGGTCTGCAATTCGGATCCCGATTAAGCGATGGAGAAGGAACTCACTTCTCAGAAGGGAATCAAAGCGCCATCTTATCTCAGATATAAACCAGATGTCTGTCTGTATGAGTGTCTGTCTGTCTGTCTGCCTCTCTCTCTCTCTCTCTCTTTATCTCTCTCTCTCTCTCTCTCCATCTCTCTCTCTCTGTCTCTCTCTCTGCCTATCTTTCTCTCTCCCTATCTATCACTCTCTTTCTCTCTCTTTCTCTCTCTCTGCGTCTCGGTCACTGTTTCTCTGTCTCCATCTCTATTACTGTCTCTCCTTCTATCGCTGTCACCGTCTCTGCGCATGTCACTCTACGTCTCTGTTCCATCTCTGTTTCCGTCACTGTTTCTGTTGATGACTGTATTTGTCTATCTCTGTCTTTGTCTCCGTTTCTCTGTGGGTCAGTGTATGCCTCTGAGACTCCACATTTATTCCGCTATTTCTGCGTCAATCTTATTGTGCGATTGTTGATCTGTATCATTGTCTATCTGTCTGTCTTTCCTTCTGTGCGTGTCTCTTTCCTTGTCAGTCTCTGTCCGTCCATAAAGAAGTAGGAGAAAGGAATAAACGAACAGCACTCTGCATTTTCACCTACCAGCCTTTGGCGGCCATCTTACTTTCTAATATTTATTTATTTAGCGCACTTAATGACATAGAAATAATTCTTCTGTGCGGGGTTGGTTTGCGCAATCAACTTGTTCAGGATCGTTACATGGAGTCGACTGATCGGCCCCGAACCCGCAGTTGTTGGATTCTTGTCAGGATTCTTGTGGGGAGCTCACATGCATCACTTCGTTGCTCAAATAATGAATGATTGAATCAATCAATCAATCAATCAATGAGTGAATGAATGAATGCTGTAGCTATATTAGGCTCATTTGTTGAATATGTTAGATCTCCGACATCTGTCACTCGCAAATAATGAAATATTAGATTCATTTTCATCGATTTTTCTGTGAATTTGTGACATGCGAGAATATTTGGATAAAAGCTGATTAATTATTGACAATAATTCGTTTATCTAACGATGATTAATAATTGTGAAGAGAGCATAAATTGAAACGGAGCAACGCTGCAAATAGAAGACCTTTGAGTGTAAAGCATTGTCTCTGCCGTCGCTTTAGAGTTCTCTCCGAGATTGTGATTAGAGGGGGTTGCGGGTTCATACCTCTGCCCCGAAATAAATAAAGGTCAAATAAACTGACCCCGTAATCTGTGACCAGGTCCAATGGAAAACCCCCTCAATGGAAACCCAAATTGTTCACTGGCTACTCTAGTCAAAACGATCAGTGCCTAGAGGTGCTGCTGCTGCTGCCGTTTAACCTGCATGTATAATTGCCATGGCAACAGGTGATGCTTGAACTGAATGTGGAAGACCGGATGTCAGCGATGCTGCCACAACGAAAATCGCACCCGGTGCGATGAGAATTCCAGTCTTCACCGAGAGGAATAAGTCGATCCGAAATTAGACCTCTCGAAGATAACCAGGTTAAGTTGGTTCAGAACTCGGATCTTCTCGACCAGCGATTTAAGACGACATTCCGTTAAACGGTGAAATCAGTTTCATGGAAAATCGACCAAAGGATAAATTTCTATAACTTGCAATTTAGTTGAAAGAATGGCAGTCTTAGCATGCCCCAGTTGACCTGGAATGGACGACCTCAACCATCCCAGCGCTAACCGTTGTTTCTTAACGTTCGTTGAACATCCAAGCAGTTCGATGAACTTCCTCGGTCCAGCATAGAGGCTCAACTCCTTGCTTCGTTGCCTAGCAACCGGTCACGTGCACTCCGTCGTATCTCTTCTGCTCCTTCCGTAATGGCGTGAAAAGTAATCTCGACGATTGTGCTTTTGAGTTTCAGACCAGGATTGCCTCTGATAAATGATGTCTCTCAATGGACCTCATAAGCCTGCATTATTACCACTGAGTGTCTCTCCAAGTGCCGCTACATAAATATGTACTTACACTTTAGATTTCAAAAGCGTCGTCTATTCAATTCAATTGTTTCTCTGCGGTTTCATTCGGTTTCATTTCGCATCCAAACTGTCATCTATTTGCATTAATTTATTCTGCGCTTTGTCCCTAAGCATTACTCTATTCAATTTGTCACAGTACGCAGTGTGCTGCACTGTCACGCGTTGTGCTCGGCGATGAGCCACTTTCACCTTCTGCGATTATTATTATTATTATTATTATTATTATTATTATTATTATTATTATTACTATCATTATCATCATCATCATCATCATCATCATCATCATCATCATCATCATCATCATCATCATCATCCTCCTCCTCCTCCTCCTCTTCCTCCTCCTCCTCCTCCTCCTCCTCCTCCTCATCATCATCATCATCTTTATCATCTTCATCATCTTCATCATCTTCCTCATCATCATCATCATCATCTGTAGCAGCATCAGCAGCAATAACACCAATAACAATGACAACAACATCATCGTCATCGGCATCGTGATCATCATCATCATCATCTTCATCATGACACTAACCATTATCGTCATCGTCATCGTGATCCTAACTATTATCGTCATCATCATCATTATCATCAGCATCAGCAGCATCATCGTCATCATCATCAACAACGACAACCACAACAGCAACAATAGCATCAACATCATCGTCGTCTTCATTGCGTCATCTAACGAAGGGAGCGTCCTATATATGGCTTTAACTTTGCCGCCTCGATGACTGTGCGTGTCAGAGTTAATCGGTGCATGATTAAAAGACTGAGTGACTAACAGAACAAGAACGAAAGAGGGATCGGGAGATAAAAAGATGAGACAGATGGACAGTCAGCGAGACGAAGAAGGTGGAAAGAGGAACATCGACAGGTACAGACGTACAGAGAGAGAGACAGATAGACGGACAGACACAGAGACAGACAGACATATGAACAGGCAGATAGAAAAAGAGAAAGACAAAGAAAGAGAGGGAGATTAATAGAGATGGAAATACTTTTGGCTAATGAGCCCATGAGTTTTTATGAGATAATATGCACACGTACACGTGTTAGCATCATACGCTCTGTGCCTGCCCGAAGACCTATACAATATTTACATATAGGCCTATAAACATAAAATATAAATATACGTCTATATTATATATGTGCATGCTGTTATGGTCACTGCATTCATTAAAACCCATAGATCACTGATGAATCGGTCGGCTACAATGACATGATTATATATATATATATATATATATATATATATATATATATATATATATATATATATATATATATATACATGATGGTGTTTTTGTTGAATCATGGCCTGAATGCAAAGCTGATCATTTAACGTCTGATGAGACGAAGTTTCGACAGCATCACCTAAGGATTCGCCGTCGCATCTCGGATACAGCGACTGATAAAGACACTCCTCCTCCTCCTCCTCCTCCTCCGCTCCATCAATAGAGTCGGCTACTTCAGTATCCACATCTCGCGAGCTGCACGGATGCATGATTTTTATGGCGCCAGGCGTATGCGACGGATGCATCTGAGGCCTACATAATGATGATGCGGTCGCGCATTAGGTGCTTCTTATTACCGTACGCTGTCGTATTTGAGTCCATGTTTACTCGATATTTCTTTTCACCAGTTATCACCATCGGCTATTCATCAGATACTTAATTAGAAATTGGTTGTTTAGTTGCAGTTCAACGATAAAGATGATTAGCATCGCCCTCCTCCTCCTCCTCCTCCTCCTCTTCTGTCTGAGGTCGGTGCACATTTCTACAGCTTGTACGGAGTTCGACAACATCACCCGATGGAGTAAGGACAACAATTTAGAGCTGAAACCCTGCAAGGACTCGTGGGTCGATCGTCGACCGGAGGAGGGATTGTCGTGACTGCGTGCCACAACCACCCCCCCCCCCCAAATTATACCCGTAGGAGAAAGTTGGGCTATACTCTTGATAGATAGATAGATAGATAGATAGATAGACAGACAGACAGACAGACAGACAGACAGACAGAACAAGAATTTACCACCTCATGAACAAGATGATGCGCTGTGGGTTCCATCCTCCGTGGCCCCCTTCCCGTGGCGTATGCGCTGGCCTCCCGCCGTTGGTGATCGACTATTTATATCTAGCGGTCATGACCCACATCAGGTCCTGAGACCGTTGCACCGATTATTATTACTATTATTCCATAAATGCATCGACGAATAAAACAGTCAGAAGTTTAGAGTTGCGAAACCGACCACAGACGAATGACTGCAACATTGACCGTAGTGGACATCCGTTGGTCAGTGGCATGACCAGCGTTAAGATTGGCGATCGTAAAGAGCGACGATGTGCCTAATCAGACCCGTCTCAGCCAGTTATCTCACCGTCGGCACGTCAACCTTATCGCCGATGGTTTATCTCTCCGTCGGGGTACGAGGGCGGTCCCCCTTGCTCCCAGGCCCGGGACCGTTTGCCTTGGGCGCCGGATGCCGTTTGCGTCCTGGGTCGTAATGGCGTCTAATGGAAATGACCGGTCGGAAGCGATTGTATCTCTGGTTGGCTGGTACAGTGCACGCCACCAACGACCAGTGTGGCCAGAAACACACGAGGGTATTAAGTGACACTTAAGAGAACACTGCGTGTGTTCTGGGCATTTGTGAGGCGCCACTTTAAGGCTTACAAAGGCGTTGATTGATGAGTCCTGAGTTTTGATGCTGAATGTCTGAAGCTTATCCGAAACGTCGCTGTTTAGAGGTGAGACGAAGGAAGCTGAGAAGAGAATCAAATGAAGGAGTCGTATCTGGATGATGGGTATATTTTGTCGTCTCAGTGTTATCTGCGGTCGACCAAGTTAACAACCTTGCACGGATGAAAGGAAGCAAGTGTGAGGCACGGTGGCCGATTGGTTAGAGCGGTCGGTCCGTAACGCTCAGTGCACGCTGAGTGAGCGGATTCGATCCTCATCCGAGTTGTCACTGTGTAGTGTGTAGCAGCGACCTTGAGTAAGTCCATCGCGCACACTTGCTCTGCAGTACAACTGCGATTGCGCCATGGAGACGCGTGTGCGCTTTCGTGCACAATTTGCCGCGTTAAAGCGCGTTACAAATGACTAGTTGTACTGTATTTTAAGTATTGTATTGTAAAGTAATGTGTGTATGATTAGTGGAGACATGATTATTCACAGATACGCATGTAGTTTTGTCTCATACAGAACCTCTAAACTGTGAGATCAGGTTCCACTTTCTCATATTCAGTTCGCGATCTGGCGAGTTTTAAGGTTCCCTCATATTTTTCTGTAACAATAAAAGTGAGGTCGCAAATAATTCATACCCATGGCGCCTCAGGGCTATAGTTTAATGGTCTGCTCTTTGTCCTAATTGGCAGGCTTAAGTAAGCCCATAATTCAAGTTCAGTGCATTTGGAGCTTCGCCTACGCGGGTCCCACCAGCTGGAACAGCCTCCCGTTCCTAGTCGGAAGGATTTACTCACGCTCTACTCTGCTACCTTCCGGAAGCGCTTGAAGACATTCCTTTTTCTGTTAGCTTTGTGTTGAATCGTGAGCGCCTCTGATTTGAGTGGCGCTATATAATTGCTCCGTTACATTGGGTGTTTTTATTCAGAGTTCCGAACTTTATTCTGAAGTTATTGTTGGCCTTAAAAGAAGAATCAACTGAAGTCCCTAAGGCCATTTCACAAGGCCATTTCACAAGGCAAGTTGACAAGACCATATTATGACAAGGCCGTTGACAAGACAAGTTCAAAAGGTCATTTCACAAAGTCGTCACAAGGACCATTGCATGAGGTCAATTCAGAAGGCCATTATTTTCACAAGGCTACGTGACAAGACCATTCCAAACGCGCAAAAAATTATCCACCGGATATTACCAATTAGTTCTTTCATTAAAGTCTCAAATATCAGCCGAAGGAAGTGCGACTGATGTATCATTACGACATCTCCATTGATCCCTTGGGTTTCTTCCCCTTCCCTTAAGCCCGTCGCGCTCCCATTCACCGCTTCTCACGTCTACGCTAAACCACGCTCGGCTTCTTACACGTGAGAGGAGGACTCGAGGCAAGAGATGCTCGTAATAGTCGCAGTAATTGATCGATTTTACCTGCCCAACTTCTGTCCTTCATGCCAATTATTAATCTCCTCTGAATGCCAGGTGTGGCTTCGGGCGATTAAAAAGCCATCTCCCGGCAGCAACGGAAGCACATTTGTATCTGATGATGAACATTAAAGGTAACCCAATGCAAACGTTATATTTATGCTGCTCTTTTATACGTCTGGCGTGGCGTAATAGGGGCTAAAACGACGACGTTGATAATGGCGACGGCAATGACGGACATAATAAATGTCAGAAAATGTACCGCAGAAAGAGAACGACTTAGTCGTAATTCCAGTTGGGAGACGGACGTCACACGACCAGCATGCCAATTCTCTCCCATTAGAGGAGGGGGTCTCGCATTAGAGGGGGGTGGGCTGTCGTTTGGGCCGACTGTCTCCACACCGTTGTAGTTTTCTAAAGGTACATTCTGACTGATTTATTGCTTAATACACTACTGTAGACCACACATTTGTAAAAGCCTATACAGCAGGCACTGCTGTTGTCAATGTTGGCACAGACCCACGTCTGCCATTCATGGAATCTTACACGAGCCATGTCTGTCTGTCTGTTTGCCTTCCTGGCTGTATGCCTGTCTGTGTTTGTCTGCCTGTCTGCATGTCTGACTGTGCGTCTGTGTGTCCGTCCGTCCTTCCGTCTGTCTGTTGTCTGTCTGCTGTATATCTGCTGTCTGTCTGTGTGTGTCTGTCTGTCTGTTTGTTTGTCTTTCTGTCTGTCTGTCTGTCTGTCTGTCATTCCCTGATTCAGTCCATCCCTCCCTTCCTCTCCAGTCAGGATATTACAGTCAATGTTCTCGAAAGCTTTCATTGCCTCCTCTGCATCCCACATCACGAGACGCAGCGGGCGACCAATCGTCAGGAATAAATTCACACTAACGGCTGTAGATGCCGCCACCTTAGTCCTGGTCACCCATCCCCCGTCTCCCCCCGATGCCTACCTGCAGCGCCCTCTTCGTCCCCGGTGATTGTGACCCCTGTGGGTTTTTTACTAGACTGATTGTTCTGAAGACGGATCGGACCGTGGGTCTAATGGCGCAATTTGACCAACTAAATCGACGATCACGCTAATCCGTCTGACTATCGCAGGGTCATAGGTCAGAGGTCATGTCAGAGGTTGAGGGTCACGTCTTAGCTAGTATATGATCGGCGCCAACGGTGCTGTAGACGTAGGCTCTGGATATCGAGGTGGATGGAATATTTATGAGCAGATACCGTTTAAACTTTGGAAAATCATGGTCTGCCTTTTTCATAGCCACTTCATCTTCCTCTGTTTTGAAAACGCCTGAAGACTATCTTATTTGTTAGAGGGAAAGCTGATTTGGGTCGGGAGGAGAGCCTCTGATCTCTGAGCGGAGCCATACAGATGTTCAATTACAATTTCAACATTGCTAATTATCACTTGACTTCGGGCCGTATTGGGTTCCAGAGGTTGTACCAGGGTTAATGTGAATGAGTCATAAGGTTTAAATCTTGATCATGTTCAACGCTCGTGAATAAGCTGGTACTCTGCGCTTGGCATTTGAGTGGCGCTTTAGAAGTTTTGAGATTATGATAACCGTGTCGATGGCTAATTGCGAAAACGTCGCTAATAATAATAATAATAATAGTAATAATAATAATAATAATAATAATAATAATAATAATGTCGACACATCTATCAGAGCTGGCGAAGCAGCCGAACGCGCAGCTAAGACGAAGAGGGCCAAGTATTCCACCATAACCAACACCCACAACTTCGTAGCCCTCTCCTTGGAATCCGGCGGCGCTTGGAGCAGTGAAGGACTGGAGTTCATCTCAGAGTTGGGTAGTCGAACGAGTGCTGCAACCCACGATCCAATGGAGACGTCATTTCTGTTCCAACGTATCTCAGTTGTCCTTCAGCGTGGGAACGCAGCCTGCTTCTTCGGGACATTGCCAACACTCACTTAGCTCATCATGGGCGATAACATAATAATAATAATAATAATAATTTGAAACTCCAAGCGATTGCTTAGCATAATAATAATAATAATAATAATAATAATAATAATAATAATAATAATAATAATAATAATAATAATAATAATGACGAGTAGGGCCATTTTCATAATAATAATAATAATAATAATAATAATAATAATAATAATAATGTTGCCGATAACGGTTCTCGCAATTTAATTAGAGAGACGTCTCGGTGAACTGCCTGGCTGAGTTTTTTCAACTAGAAAGGGACCTGGTAATGGATACGAGCAGTGATGAGACGCCGAATAATAAGATATAATTCATAAGATTGGAAAGAATAGGATTTGATTAGAAAAATGTGACAAGCAGTTCGTATTCATGAATATCAGCTAATCTGCATAACAATGGATTGAGTTATTGTACAATAGTTCCTCGGAGAGGAACTGGAAAAACGCAGCATTTGGAGATTGAACCATTGATCATTTGCATGTTCGATGCCCGTAGCTCCATAATGGACTTCACGTGACCAGACTACATATCAGCCCAAGGTCTGGCGATTGCCTGTAGCCAGCGGTCTGTCTTTCTATATATACGACATCTCTTCGTCTGTTTACTAATAGTTCAGTGAATGTGATTGTATGGGATTATATCAATAATTGATTCGTCAAATATTGATATGATAATAAAAACTATGAAAACAACAAATTGAAAAGAACATGTGAGCCTATAATCACCCATGGTTTGAGAAAAACACGCTAAGATACCCTGACAACAAAGGCGTTTCTGATAGCTTAGCTTTCTGCAGTCTTCTGGCATACAACGTTCTTCAATATTATTTTCCTGCATGAGATGCAAAACGGCTGAACATTCCAAGCCATCCCAAAAAAGAAGCTAAGTCAGGAGGAATAGTGCTGCGGGAAGCACTTTCAGATTTGGTTCGTATTTCATGGAGATTCCGAATCATGTAATTGCGAAGTAAAGCTTGTTCTACGAACATGGGGAAGGCAAGGAAGCATTTGCCAACCTCTGGGCGTTGCACAGATCATAAAAAATACTGATTATCCTATTTTTACACACGAAATGCCAAGATTTTGTCCACATATTTATTTTTATCGATACTTGTCGAGATAGTCTTGAACATTTAAAATATAAAAAAAAACATTGAAACTTTGGCAGCTGTGTTAAACAACGTTCCGATATAGCTGAAAACGGATCCCAGAATGTTAACAAAATGCTCCTCTCATATAAAATGTTCCAAAACCGCTGGCGTTCGTTTCAATTCAAATTACATCCCAAATTGTGAGAGCTAGCGCAATCTGTTCCTATTGGCACCCTAGATGGTCACCGCACCAGCAATTCAAAACTTGCCCCCTTGAAATAATTCCTGCCTACGCCCATGTCCAAGAATCTATCGGATGATGTTCGACCAAAGCAAACTGGATAACGTTGATTGAAAGAGGTATTATTCTCCGTTTCGCTCCGCTTCGCTGGATGTCTTTTAATGCCTCTGTTTATGGCAGTCTTTATATGCCTGACTGTACTTTTATGTTCCTCTGTCAAATCCAATTTGTCTGCGCGTTTCGTTCCAAGAAAGTATCGCCTCTGTCTTCATCCGTACAAGTGAAGAACGCAATTTCTTTTCTCGATGTCGACGTTCCACAAAGAAACGGGCTCAGCCGACGGGACTTAGTATAAGCATGTCAGGCAAAGTGGATTCAACTGCGGTTCCGAATTCCTATATGTGAATTTCGGACGATATGTAGAACGATTTGGTCTTGACGAGGCGAGGTAGCCGATTGGTTAGAGTGATCACCCTGGAATACGTGGAGTAGGGATTCGAGGCTTCGCGGAGAAGGTCATTTTCAAGTGACCTTGAGCAGGTTTTTCACTGACAATTGAACATCCACACCATCTGTCAGGTTTCGATGGGAATCCGTTGGCTGGTTCCACGCTTGTACGTGAGCCCACCTCTGATGACTTTCAGCTTACTGTGCATAGTTTTCCCAACAGATGCTAAATGCTCTTTAGCAATGACGTTTGGCATTATTCAGGCCAGCTATCCATATTCTGTTGTACGGTCGAGAGGGTTCACTGATGAATTCTAGAAGGTGAGCAACAGCATCTTTAGTCCTTTGCATTGTTCAAACTGCAGTTGTATCGTACAGTTCTAATGACCACGTGGTTTGTATGGCTTAGTATACAATTCAGAGCATACGCACAAGCACACAGGCATGTCTGTAGTATAATGTAATGTAGATGTAATATAATGTAAATCCTCAAAAATTTCTCAGCGCCCACAAAAGCTACGTCAGGGAGACCAGCTTATTATGTCCATTGTGGGTCCATCTACCTGAAATGACATTCCTTCTCCACAAAGAGATAAACTTATGACTGGCTTCTTTCTCTCCATCGGCTTCTCGCTCTTTAAAGGCGTTTTTTCTCCTTCTGAGGTTTCCGTGCTGAGAGCGCGTCTGAATAGTTATTCTTTGAGAGGAGCTAGGTACATCTAAAGATACGAAAAAGATACGATGCATACCAATACACATAATAATGAATATTCTCGTATTTCATGAATATTCACGTTTGCTCATGAATATTCACGTTTGCTCATGAATATTCACGTTTGCTCATGAACATACATATTCACAAATATGTGTTGGTTTCTGCACTAGACGCCCAATTCCTCTTGTATTCTTCATCTTTTGGATCGAAGAGTGAGTAGACGTCTGGAGAGTCATTCGTCCTACTGACATTAAAACCAATCCTTTTTATCCATTGCGACGTCTTTCTACATGTATATCCGATCAAAATGTTGACATTTATTCTCGCTTTCCCATTTTCCTAATTTCCTAATGGCGAATGCGGAGGCGTCTTCAACCCTACAGAAGTCGTCATTCAGACATATAGATGATGGCGGAATCATAATTGGAGCATACTATAAAACAGGTAGGTATACGCAAAAGGCCAGATCGTTTAGCGTAGCGCACTTCGACTATCCTCTCGTCGACGAAAGTAACATTCCCTGCGATTGCAATGCTGAAATGTCAAATGTACGACACTCACCCGCGATGGTTATCCACGTATATCATGCACGAAATGATTGCTGATCTTGCACACGCCGCCACTGTTTGCACTCTGGCAGAGCCAGTCCCAAGACTAGATAAAGGAGAAGGGCGACGCTAATGATCTTTGTTATCATGCAGCTTTGTTAAGCAGAAACTACTGATCGTCCAAGTCTTCTGGAGATAAGCTGGTTGGTTGGTTGACAGCGTCTGCCACGAAACGGTAGTTACTACAAGCGATTGGGCACGGTAGCAGATTCGTTTGAGCGCTCGTCTTATACGCGGGACAGCAAAGACATGGCAGCTGAGTAGAAATGTTGAGCCTTTCACTCACTATTGCTCAGCGCCATCGACTGATGCTTGATCATTCGACAGCGGCTATGAACGAATGTGAAACAATAGTAATAATAACAATGTTAGTAATAACAATCATAATAATGATAATAATAACAATAATAATAGTATTAGTAGTAGTGGTAGTAGTAGTAGTAATACTACTACTACTTCTTCTACTTCTACTACTACTACTAATAGTAATAATAGTAATAATAACAATAATAATCTTAATGATGATGATAATATTGACAATAGCAACAGTGATACTAATAACAATAATGGTAATCATAATAATGATGATAATAATGCATACGCTGAATAACTTTGATGACCCAAAGGCTTCTCAAAACCATAAAAGCCAAATTGCAAGAAACTGTAATTGTTATTGTAATTGAACAGTTATACTGTTTGGCTCAATGTGCAGAACAAGTCATCCATCCAATCTTTTCCCAACTGGAGATGATAGTGGCAGCAATTCCAGAGTCTCCCGAAACACGTTGAATCTAGCACGGAAGACACTGAACACTGTGTTTCTCCATCGGCGCTTAACTGTATCCATCCAGCACTTCAAGCATTTCTTATGTCATCGAACACGACATCAACAAAGACTAACGATCCCAGCGAAACCTGTAATTCCTAATTTTTTAATCCTTGAGAGCTCCGTTAAAATAAATTAAGTATCGTTTATATAATCACATCATATAACATACTTTTATCGTAAAACATTTTCTCATTAAACATTTAAACGTTCGTCCAAAATAAGAAATGATCAAACTAAGCAATGACTGAAAGCGTCTGGAAAACCAAAATAATCACTGACTCATTCAAATACATCTGGCACTTTTAGGTCTTCACGTTTTCTAACCGACTCTTCCTATGAAATCTCTTTCCCTTCCTCTTCTCCATCGTCCTTTCCTTCTCTCGCTTTGCTCGTCTATATGTCGGGCTCTCTATCCGCTCCTGTATCTCTCTGTCCTTTTGCATCCAATGATCGCACCACCGGCCACAAGATAATGCAATCAAAGACGGCATTGTTTTTGCGGATTCATTGGAAGCTACATGATAATTAATTCAGTCCGTTGATTTTATATCCATAGCTGATCTCAGCGTCCCTCGGCAACAGCTGCAATCGGCGACGCTGCTATTCCAGCTGATTTAGGCTCACGGCGTGTTGGTGACTTGTGATGCGCAATTATGAGGACTGAGCTAATTGAATCAGGTTCGCTCGGTCGAATACAGGTGTACGAACGACGCGTGTCTTCTACCTGTAATCTGCCTCTTGTCAGCCACTCGGTTTACTTTCCTACAGTTTGTCTATAAAGCAGCTGCCTCTGCCTCTGCCTCTTTCTCTTCCTCCTCTGCCCCTGTCTCTGCCTCTGCCTGTGCCTCTTTCTCTTCCTCTGCCTCTGTCTCTGCCTCTGCCCCCCTCTCTCTCTCCCTCTCCCTCTCTCTGTCTCTCTCGTGCGCTTTTCCATCTATTTCTTGTGGCAAGAAATCATTGCCAAGACGACATCGCCGTCTTTTGCATTCAGATGGCAGATGACCGGAATGACTATGACGACATATAAAATAGTCTTATTTATTATTATTATTATTAATTATGATGATGATAAGTATATGTTGCTTCTGTTTCTGTGTGCATTACTCCTACCAGGTGTAACTGAGTGGGGATTAGCAAAGACGAGACTAGTGGTTGCTCTAGTCTCGTACTCATCACTATCGACTTCCATGCGTTGCTTCTTGTCTATCTGGAGACTGGCGTGAGTTGCCATTTGCTTGAAGAGTCGGGTCGATGAGTCACTGGTCGCTTATGGCGTCAAAAATAGATAACCGCTAGACGACCGATAGATAGCATAGTGGGGCATCCGAACTTCGTAGCACTATTGGTAGGTGGAAATGGAGAGGGTGGGTATAGGACTATAGGTTGGTGAATTTAGGTTGCTTTTGGTTGGTTTGGATGGATGGATGGATGGATGGATGGATGGATGGATGGATGGATGGATGGATGGATGGATGGATGGATGGATGGATGGATGGATGGATGGATGGATGGATGGATGGATGGATGGATGGATGGATGGATGGATGGATGGATGGATGGATGGATGGATGGATGGATGGATGGATGGATGGATGGATGGATGGATGGATGGATGGATGGATGGATGGATGGATGGATGGATGGATGGATGGATGGATGGATGGATGGATGGATGGATGGATGGATGGATGGATGGATGGATGGATGGATGGATGGATGGATGGATGGATGGATGGATGGATGGATGGATGGATGGATGGATGGATGGATGGATGGATGGATGGATGGATGGATGGATGGATGGATGGATGGATGGATGGATGGATGGATGGATGGATGGATGGATGGATGGATGGATGGATGGATGGATGGATGGATGGATGGATGGATGGATGGATGGATGGATGGATGGATGGATGGATGGATGGATGGATGGATGGATGGATGGATGGATGGATGGATGGATGGATGGATGGATGGATGGATGGATGGATGGATGGATGGATGGATGGATGGATGGATGGATGGATGGATGGATGGATGGATGGATGGATGGATGGATGGATGGATGGATGGATGGATGGATGGATGGATGGATGGATGGATGGATGGATGGATGGATGGATGGATGGATGGATGGATGGATGGATGGATGGATGGATGGATGGATGGATGGATGGATGGATGGATGGATGGATGGATGGATGGATGGATGGATGGATGGATGGATGGATGGATGGATGGATGGATGGATGGATGGATGGATGGATGGATGGATGGATGGATGGATGGATGGATGGATGGATGGATGGATGGATGGATGGATGGATGGATGGATGGATGGATGGATGGATGGATGGATGGATGGATGGATGGATGGATGGATGGATGGATGGATGGATGGATGGATGGATGGATGGATGGATGGATGGATGGATGGATGGATGGATGGATGGATGGATCGATCGATCGATCGATCGATGGATGGATCGATGGATGGATGGATGGATGGATGGATGGATTGAGTAGATGGCTGGATTGAGTAGATGGCTGGATTGAGTGGGCAATAGGGCTGCCAACTCTGAGCAAACCTATTCCGGGACATTTCCCAGCTCCCATTATGGAAAGATAAGCCCGTAACATACAAAACGGATAGGCCCTAAACCACCAAACCCTCAAACCCGCGATGTTTTCCACATTCTGCTTATGAGATTGTGGATTTCGAGATTTTCGAGTGCTTAATTGAAAGTCGGTCGAAACAATAATGATTAAATTATGCTCATGAACATTGAGAATTATGAAGTTTTATTACAGTATTATGTTGCATGAATTTGGGTAATGTCATTCATTCGTGCGATCCTTTTGTAATTACTTACCTATTCCGGGACAAAATATGCACTGCCAAGGACACTGGACCGGCCTGCAAGGGTCGATTCCGGGACTGTCTCATGCAGCCATTCCGGAACCGCCCGGGACGGTTGGAAACCCTAGTGGGTAATGGCCTGTGGGTGGATAATGAGTAGGATTTAGTTGGGTTGGACAGGGTAGAACTTTTATGATCAACTCCTCTTCATCGTCTAATATCGTTTTGCCTATTAGACCTGACGCGCACAGATTAGGCTCGGCAGTGAGCAGAACGTCATCGCTGGATTAGGTAGGGCTTAGGTGGGTGGGCGGATTGGTTGGTGGGTGGGTGGACGGATTTTGAGGAATGGATGACTCGATATAGATTGAGGCTTGAGAGACAAACAGACAGATTGACGTATAGATTTATATATATATATATATATATAATACTACTCTATACATAGATGGAGACATAAATAATTATATGCTTGTTTATTAATTCAAACCGCAGTAGGATCATATGTTATAATAGTCACATTTAATAACATGTTTAGCCTGAGTCGAATTTAACTGTACGCTATAGGTCCTACCGTTCATTTTAGTAGCAACCTATGTGGTTAGATTCGGTAGAACGCCGAGTCGATGTATACGGGGGTTGCGGGTATTGATCCCGCTCCTAACTTGTTGCTAAATAGATGATTAGGCAAATGAATATAAAGATGGATAGAAAGATAGATCGATGGATGGATATGGATGAATAGATTGATCTCCTTAGTTTTATTATCCTAACGCACAAAGAGCGTGTAGCCCACAAATACACTCAACCAGTGAAGAAGACACCGATAGACACCTAACTATCTCCTTGTTTAATACATCAAAATAGCAACTGAGAAACTTATCGAAGTACAAGAGCAGGGCAGTCGTCAATTCCTGTACAATGACAAGAAAGGTAGGATTGTATTCCAGAATACTCAATTACGAATCCGACTTAAGACCTCAGGAATTATCATAGAGCGGTGGTGCAAAAGTTACTAGATTAGACCAGACTCGATAATAGACACAAAGCGCTACTCTTTGTTCTCAGATAGTGCCAGTTACAATCGTAAATCAAGGAGGAGGGCGGCTCTAGTCATCTCTGCAATGGCACAGTTCCGTTAAACATCAACTTAGTAAACTATTGACTCGTCCACACAGGATAATAATTGAATTATTATTATTATTATTATTATTATTATTATTATTATTATTATTATTATTATTATTATTATTATTATTATTATTACATTGAATGCACTGTTTATATTAACGGCTTGGCTTTCATTGGGTTGAGCTCAGACCTCATTAGTAAACTGCGCATATAAAACGTACCTAAAGGTCTTATATGACTCGTGCACTGATTGCTAAATCTGCGTAGTTTCGCTGGTACAAAGCAAAACTAAGTTGACGCCAAGTTAGCAACAAATTAATGCTAAAACAGCATGAAATCAATTTTCAGACATTTTCAATGTTTGACAATATACCGCAAATGTGCCTATAAATGCAGTCTTTGAAAAAAACGCTGGAAAAGTGTATAATATATGAATGGGCATGTAGAACATTTGCGATAGTGCTTTTACAGTACTCCTCACAAAAGGCTAATATTGTGGATAAGTTAATTAAACCCTGGTTTTGAACAACGTGAGTCTCTAAATTAAACTTGTCTTCTTCTGGTGAACGTCGTTGTGGTTGGAGCGTCGTCTTTACTTAGGTTCTATGCCAGTCAAACTTGAGGATCCGAGCGAATGTTTTCTTGAACTGCTGGTTGGCCAGCGCATAGCAGAACGGGTTGAGCGGACTATTCAGATAGCACAGCCAGTAGGAGATGTCGTAGAGAACGGGAGTCACGCAGACGATCTCCTTTGGGCAGAACCCAATGATCATCGACAGGACGTGCCATGGTGTCCAGCACAGTACGAACGCACCCAGTATGACGGTTATGGTCCGCAGGGCCTTGCGAGCCCTGTTCACTCTCTTGCACTTACGTCCCGCCTCACCGCTGCTGTTGTCCCGATTCTGACTGTCGTCGAACTTTCGCAGTCGACGAAGGACGGACTGGAAGGGAGCGACGCTGGAGTTCTCCTGCAGTGTCTGGCGGTTTGACTGAACGCTGCAGGGAGGGTCAGAGTCCCTCTGATCGCCGGTGGTCGTCGTGCAAGGGTCCAGTGTGCCTTCTCTGCCACCTAGGTGCTTGAGCTCGATCTCGCCGTTGTTTAAGACCTGGCGGAGTCTGGGACAGACGCTCGGAGGATGAGGAGGATGCGGAGGAGATGGTGGTTGAAGAGGAGGAGGCGGCGTTTGAACCTCGAAGATGGGAGTGCGGTGTTTACTGCTCTCCCTCCACTCGCGGATCCTGGCAAATACTCTGCGGTAGCCCTTTACGGTATCCGTTGCGTCGAGATCGTTAGGGCCTCCTCCAGCGATGCCGCTTCTCTGCTTGCGGTAGAAGAGACGCTTAACTGCTTTGCGATCGGCATCCGTGGTCGCCTTCAACTGTAGCGTTGACTGATACTGGTTCGATCGCCCGTCCTCGTCCATAGTGACAAGCAGAGACGAGTGCTCAGTTGGAGAATCCCGCTTCTTCCAGACCGGAGATCCGGGTTCTTCTCCGGTCGAATCCGTCGCTGAGTTGTCGATGCGACACGATCGAACGAGCAGACGAACGTTCTCTTCGAAGAGTCGACTTTCCAGGTCGTCCTCCGACAACCAGCGAACCTCGAAGTGAGCCGGATACGCTGTTCCGTCGCCACATCCTCCAGCAGCAGTTGATCTCTCGATCAAGACAGCCTTTCGAGTCTTACGGAAAGAACCCCCGGTCAGCGATCCCACTCCTCCTCCTCCTTCTCCGGGGAACAGATTGGGAGACGACCGATGTCCGTCTTCCGCCCGTCTAAAGGTATTGGCCGCGAATCTCGACTTCCGGTCACGTGGGTCGTCTCTGTGTTGGCGCCGTGCGTTGACCGCGTCCTGCACTGAACTGACGTCGACCGAATTCTTTGTCCCTTTGTCGTCTTCTCGTTCGCGTTCCCTCTTCCGATTCTCCTCCCCCACATCCGGTGTCATGGCGCCGTCCACGTGATGAATGAAGCTCGACGAGGGATGTCGCCCGTCCGGCTTTTCGTCCAGATAGACAATAGCCGGATAATCCGGGCTGCTCAGACTGTCCTCCCGTTCTTCTTCACGTCGGCCATTTGTCACACCTCCGCCTCCACCAACACCACCTCCACCACCAACACCACCACCACCTCCACCACCACTGCCTCCGTTACTCCGATCACATCTGCCATTATTTACAATCCGACGTCCTCTCCCATTCGTGTCGTTGCTCGACGCGGCGTCTCCCTTCCTGCTCGGGTGATCATCGTCGACCCCTGACCCTACCACGCGCGCCATCTTCTGTCCGGCAGACGATACGAGCTTCGTCGTCGTCTTCTGCTTGAGGTCGGACTTCTGCTGGAGGTTGAGCGCCACGCGGTAGATGCCGCCGTAGAGTCCACACATGGCGCACAGCGTCACCCAGAAGTATCCGACCTGGAGAAAGCAGTTGAACAGCGCGTCCTCCATGTACTGCACGTAGCACTTTCCCTTCGGAACGGTCCTCTGCCCGACGAAGCACTGCCACCCGAAGACGGAAGGGAAGAAGACCAGCGCCGGAACGACCCAGGTCAGGGCTACGACGCCGAGCACCTTGCGTTCCGTCCTCCAGTTGCGATACTTTGCGGGGATGCGTACGGAGCAGAAGCGGTCGATGGTGATGCAAAAGACGGTATAGATGGAGCAGAGACAGACCGTGTAGTCGACGGACAACCAGAGATCGCAGAGTATTTCGCCGAGAGGCCAATGCTGCCCCGTCAGTAGGTAGACGGTGTAGAAGGGCATCGACACGGCCCCGATAAGGAGGTCGCTGACGGCCAGTGAGGCGATGAAGTAATTGGTCGGCTGGCGGATGGTTCGCTCGAGGAAGAAGGAGAGGATGACGATCAGATTCCCCGAAACGGTGACGAGCGACATGCAGCCGGCCAGCAGTCCCATGAGGACAAGAGCCCAGGTGGCGTAGGGAGGACCGGGGGTCTCTGATAGGTCCCCGCCGGTCTTGAGTTGCTCCCAGACGTCGGATGACAGACCATCGCGACACCTTTCTGTAGTATTGCCCGCCGCGACACAGGAGCTCGTAACGGCGGCGACTGCCAGAGAGGGGTCAGCCTCCGTCCAGAGCCGCCCAGGGAGGCCCTCAATCCAGATGAGGGTCAGAGGGGACCGAGAGGAGGTACCTGGATGATTCAGATGGTCGTAGACGACAGGGAATGAGGTGCTTTGACGAGATGGTCTCAACGGTCCATTGTCGTCGTCGTTCATGGTTATTTGTGGTCGGTCGGTTGGAAGGGAGGAGCAGACAATTTGAACGATGTGGTCCGTAGTCGGTAGATGAGGTCAACGGAGGAGGAATTAGATCGACATTGGCTCTAATCCACGATCGGCAAATAGTAGGATTAGGGGAAGACGCCCGTCTGATCTCCGGTGTGGATAGGGCGACGGGGAAATGACACTGGCATTGAATCTGGAGCCTCTCTCGCTCTCTCTCTCTCTCTCTCTCTCTCCTCTCTCTCCCTCTCTCTCTCTCTCTCTCTGCTCTCTCTATCGCGTTCTCTCTCCTCTCTCTCCTTTCTCTCCTCTCTCTCTCTCACTCTCTCTCCTCTCTCTCGCTCTTTCTGCTCACTCTCACCGTCTCTCTCTCTCAGGCTACCTATCTCTCTTTGTCTATCTATCTATCCATCTGTCTGTCTGTATGTCTGTCCGTCTGTCTGACTATGTTTGTATGTCTATTTTTCTGTCCATCTGTCTGTCTGTCTGTCCGTCTATCTATTCATCTATTTATTCATCGATCCAACTAACTATTCTAAATCTCTATCTCATTCTCTGCCTTTCGCTCTGTATTTCTGTCTTTCTTCTTCAACCTATCTCTATCTCTTTCTCTCCTTTTCCTTCTCCACTTATCTCTCTGTTTTTCTGTCTGTCTCCTTGTATCTCTCTATCTCTTTCTCTCGTTATTTTTATTTCCCTATCTCTCTATTGTTCTAACAGTCTCCTTATATCTCTGTGTCTCATTCTCTCGTTTTCCCTCTCTCCCTATCTCTCTGTTTTTCTGTCTGTCTTCTCTCTGTCTCTCTCTGTCTCTGTCTGTCTGTGTATCTATTTATCTCTTTCTCTTCCGCCGATGATATTACACTGAATCGATCACGAGCTGAATTGCGTTGTCATTCGACGCTGAAGTCTCTGAAAAGAGAAGACAGAGGAAGAGCCATCAACATCAACATCAACTCATCCTAGCTAGATCAGAGGTGCACAGTGAGGGCCTCGTGTGCCCCACGCGGTCCTCAGACATGTCCTGAGCGGCATTCGGCACATTTTAAAGTGACAAAACAACGGAAATTACATACCACAAATTAAAAGTTCACTGTACAACTTACAGTAATTATTAAATCTTCACTCTTCCCATGCTATTTGATGCGATATGGGCTATTGCAAGCCTGTCTTGTCCGCTTTTAGTCTAGTCTAATTTAGTATCGTGCTGTTTGTAAAATGGTCTAGTCTAGTCCAGCCTGGTTTAATCTGGTTTAATTTGATTTAATAGCCCTCCTGACTTCTTACACCCACTGTAGAGTTTGCAGTCGTGTTCAATCCTTTCGATAATTTCTGCCTACTTTGCTTTGATCAGACGAAATAATCTTTCACCTAATGTATATAACAACATGACATGGTTTCAGCATTGTTTGTTTCGAAGATACTCGGAAAGCGTCTCTATGCGCCATTTAGTCCGATGTCATCGACCTTCAATGTTCAGTGGACCTGGAAGTCGTCTTTAAAGCAACACGCAAGTTAGGATTTTCAGCAATATTTTTCTTCAGAAATATGAAAAACTCAGCGAAGTGGCTTCAGGTGCGGATAAAAAAAATTTCCGCCCCTAGGCCAACCCCACATGAATTGAACTTGCATTTTTAAATCCACAAATTTTAACAGTCCATATAGTAGGAAGAGAAACGAGCACTACCAGTTTGTTTCGATTAAGAAATGTAAATAAATAAAAAGTATTAACTTAGTGAGTGTATTAATTTTAACTTTAATAATAGCATGACACAATGATTATACCATTTCTTCTTTAGTCCATTCACTGGCTTCCTATCATTTAACTCTTACATTTTAAACATCTTAAATCTAACTTTTACCGCCCTCTGGAAATGTGCCGCCGCTGTAGGCCAGGGCCTTGTGGCTAATACGGCGTTGAGTGGCTCTCAAATTGTCTACATCATTTGGATGTTTATATTTATGTGGGAAAGCATGTAATCATGCGCATCAATAAACACAAGCAGAGATATATTGGCTGATGAAAATAGGCAATGTCATCTCCATTTTGAAGAATGGCAGCCAACATAGATAAAATAGTTCAACCCATTCAGTAAAATTCAACAGCCTCACTACCTGTGCAGCATCAAATTACGCATTATAGCTATAGATTTGAATGTGAATGATGCAAGACTAATTAAGTAAAAAGATATTTCGTTTTAGATTGTGCGTGAGCTGTTTTCATTTGTGAAAGCGGAGTAAAGCTTTAGCTGGATACTTAAATGCACTTTATTAGATGTTCAGAGACTTACGTACACGTAAGTACATACATTACCTCTTATTTGTGACACTAGACTTTCTTTCGGAATTGCAATGTGGTCATTGGCGAAGAAAGGTTGGGCACCCTTTCTGAGATCTCTGATCGATTTTTATCAAATCTCCACTCCACCCATGCGATTTTATGCGATAATTATGGTCTATTGCAAGCCTGTTTAGTCTACTTTTAGTCTAATCCAAATTTCAGTTTAGTCTAATTTAGTATCGTCCTGTCTGTAAAGCGGTCTAGTCTAGTCCAGCCTGGTCTAATCTGGTTTGATTTAATAGGCCTCCTGACTTCTTACACCCACTGTAGAGTTTGCAGTCGAGTTCAATCCTACCGATAATTTCTGCCTATTTTGCTTGATCAGACGAAATCTTTCACCTAAGACATATCTAACTGAGACACAAGTGAAGAAGAAATCCAACGATCCAACAATCATTTCGCCTCATAATCACACCCTTATATCCTTCCACTCCGTGGCAGGTTTCTCAGCGTTTTCAACCATACAACCACCCATCCAAAATTCATCCAACCATCCATCCATCCATTCACTCAACCATCCGTTCATCTAACCAATCATCCAACGACCCATCCATCCACTCGACCATCCGTTCATCTAACCATTTATCCAACCAACCATCCATCCATCCATCTATCCATCCATCTGTCCCACCATCCACCCGTCCATCCACCAACCAATTCATCCACCCAACCACCGATCCATGCACCCATTCACTCAAACAACCATCCATCAACCCATTTACACATCCATCCACCCACCCAACTGTTCATCCACCCACCCATCCGCTGATCTACCGATCTAACCATCCATTCATTCATCCATCCATCGATCCACCCCTACATCCTGCCCAGCCGTCCATGACATAGTTCATTGAGGACCAATATTGCTATTACAACGTAGGGCTTCAACCAAACTATAACTTTCTTTTCCAAGACTGATAGTCTGAGACACATTGAATTTTCACTTTATAGACAGAAGCATCGCATTATAAATAAGCGTTTAGCATTAGCATACACAGATGCGAACCTTCTTATCTGAGGAGATTACTTCCTTATCTCACCCTCAAACTTTCTTTCTTTCCTTTTTTGATTTCCTTCCTTTTTCTTTTCCTTCTTTCCTTTCTTCTTTCTCCATTCCCTCTACAATCAATCGTCTACCGTACACATTCGACGCCTGTCTAGATAGTCAGAATTGTTTTTATCAAGCAGATTTAACCCGCAGGGTTGCGAAACCTGCCTTAGGAACCACCGTGTTCCTTTCCGAGATACTAAACACAGCCTCAGGAGCTCCTATGTTCCACTCCGGGACACTAAACCAGCCTCAGGAACTCCTTTGTTCCTCTCCGGGACACTAAACCCGCCCGAGGAACTCCTGTGTTCCTCTCCCTGGCCTATCGGGCAACATAACTCTCTAGATATCTATCAATAAATCAGCAAGGTGCTGCGCTCGCGAACAACCGTTCAAGTAGCGCTGCGGAAATTTGAATTTTACGATTTTGATCGATTTACAATTAAACGGTTACGGTCACAACTGCACCGGTGAATAAGTCACTTGACCCTTTCAGAAGCAACGACATAACTGTGATTACATGGTCCATGTTACGCCATCATCTCCTAACCTTGACAGCGCTCCACAGGTGGACTCCATAGCGAAACGACGGGTCGAGAGCGTCGATTGGCACTGGCGAGTACTACTGTAACACTGGCGCTACAAAGGCCTCCGGCGAACGAGGATTCTCGACTTGATGTCTGGCCTGAGACGATCGACAAGGGGGAGCTGTTTAAGATGCACTCGATGCGCTGGAACCTCGTAAGTGGCGGCACATGAGAGCACTCCTCGATCGTTTCGCACTGTATGCACTGACTACATTCAGTCTGTATTGCGTCCTTTTGTTCTCTATCGACCTCGCTTCTGCAATTAATCATGATTCTCGATTGCGATACCTCCCTAAGCGATCATCGATTGATGAATTGTGATAATGGTGCTACAGAAGTTATTAGATTACATTATATATTTGCATTGTATTTTAGTCTATTGCGGGATTGAATAGGTTAATCGTACCACCCTATTCCATAGCAGGAACTCATGTAAACACATTCTGAATGCAAAACAATGCATTTTAGCTTATGACATTTCATGCAGATCCATTCCATTAATTGTTCTGTTATATTCCATCCTATTCCAATATATCGTAACCTGCTAATTGTTTCAGCATCTTTTCAGCATCAGCAATTTTGGCATTAACACTAGTATATTCGAAGAATGTATTCATCCGTCAGATGCTCAAAGCCTCCAAGCAAGCGCATATTATAATATATATATATATATATAGTTATATTACTTTATATTTATATATATATGTATATATATGTTCGCTGTGTATTCTAGTACCGTTGTCAAACGGTTTGTGGAAGAAAATAGATTTTCCTCGCCATTCCACTACATCAAAATGCGATTACTTTAAGTTACATAAAAACGAAATCACTGCTTTCACATTTCAATAAATTGTAGTTAGCCCAGACCGCGGTGTACGTACGCACATGGCAAAGCGAGAATTCACTTAATGTATTAGTTCCGCGGGTAAATAGGCGTGCGAAGCCAGGCATCGGTCGATGTTCCAAGTTTATCGTTCATCTATCCTCTCTCTCTCTCTCTCTCTCTCTCTCTCTCTCTCTCTCTCTCTCTCTCTCTCTCTCTCTCACTCTCTCTCTCTCTCTCACTCTCTCTTCCTACGTCTCTTTCTAGTCCTTTATCGCTCTCTTTCTGTTTCTTTCTCTCTGTCTTTGTCTTTCTTCTTTCTTCTGTCTTTCTCTCTCTTCCCCCCCTCTCTCTCTCTCTCTCTTTCTCTCGTGATCTCTGTCGGGGCGACGATCAGAAATCGATGGCGCCCAATCCTGTATATAGTTCCGCACTCACGCAAGTCGAACTAGACGCGCAGCGTTAATTTATTTAGCGCCAATGTTGCTTTGGGCGAAAATGTATTTACAGATTTCTGGTGGCTGTTGAAGATGGCTTTGATGGCAAAGCTCTTAAATGGCTTGCTCTCTTATTTCAACATTTATCGACATCAACGGGAACACGTCGGAGGCAGAATTGCGAAGCAGCTGCTCAGATTTATGCGTGATTTCGGGCTTAACAGAGGTAGTACAGCTATTATTGGCTTTGTATTAATATTTTTTCATGTTTACGATCAATGCGCATGTCCACGTGCGTGCGTGCGCTCGTGCGTCAGAGTCCGCGTGCGTGTGTATGACTGCGTGTGTATGACAAGAGATTGAATGCAGGTGAGGATGGATAAGAGAGGAATAGAAGCCATAGATTATGCCAGAATAGAATGACTGAAGGTAGAATATTGGAAAAATAAGAAAAGGAGGAAATAATTAAACGAGGACATACGGAATGAATGAAGGAAACAGTGAAGTAAGGAAGAAAGAAGAAAATGAAGGAAGGAGGAAAGCAATGAAGACCAAAAAAAGGAAAAGGAATTAGAATGAAAAAAGAAAAGAGGGAGAAAGAGAGTTTGACGCTGGTCTTATCATGCACTTAAGAATGGAAGGAATGAGTGATAACACAGGACAGAAGGCAGGAAGAAAGGAAGGAAGAAAGGAAGAAAGGAAGAAAGAAAGGAAGAAAGAAAGAAAGGAAGAAAGGAAGGAAGGAAAGAAGGAAGGAAGGAAGGAAGGAAGGAGAAGCGTAGCAAGAAATGAGGTTAAGAAGAACAAAGGAACAAAACAAGAAAGGAAGAAGGTAATGTGAGGTTTTGTCGTGTTATGTTCGTGCTGACGCAGAATGTCCCTCGCAAACACGCAGAACATAAGCGCAATCGCATCAGCACGTTTGTTAAGAGTTAGATACTAGCTTTACAAAACTCAGTAACTGTGCGATTCTTCAGTTCTAGGACATCATTCTTCTCCCTCTCTCAGCGGCGGCAATCTCGGTTGAGAGGTGGGGAATACCCTACAAGAGGAGTAAGAACCTCTCTGTGAAAGTGGGGGTGGACTTGTCCCCCTCGACCTCCCCTCGGAATCGCCGACCCTGCCCTCTCTCCATTCTTAACATTCTTCCTATTTATTTATTCCTTATTCCAGGCTTCACTTCCGTTCTTCCAATATTCCCTCAACCGTTCGTCTCTTTATCCTTATTTCTTCTACCTTAGACAATAAAACACAATAATTTATAGTTTAATTTCAAAATATCCAGCCGACACAACCGCAACTAGATTTACATTCAACATCCAGTGTTGAAATAATGATCGTGATCGTAATCGTAATCTCCAAATTTCTAAAGCGCCACTTGAAGGCCAAGCGCAGGGCACCAGCTAATTCACGAGCGCTTAATAATACGGAAAGGACGCCGACCAGAAGAGTCCATGACTCTTACACCAGAGGAACTTTGCGTTTCCCTCCTACATGCATCGGTGAGTTGGCCTAACGATTAACTGACTTCAGTCAAACAAGAGCGCAACGACTTGATCGAGTATTAACAAGACGTATAATTTTATGAGATTTACGAAGCGAAACTTCAAGAAAAAGTCTCATCATTTGCGCTCAGGACCCAACAATAAGAACCCTCGTTCAACCAGAATATGGGCTTCAAGTCCTATCGGAACAGAGAAGGAGGATGACTGACTCTATAGTTCAGGTTTAGAGCAATGGCAACAGTTTAAGTCTTCTATCAGAGCTAATACTAAAATACGGAGCTGGAAGAACGAGACAATCAATAGGATATAAATAGCATCATAAATAGATAGAAGAATCTATTTTTGTTGAAACATCTTAAGACGTCTTTTAAAACATCTCAAGTTACGACAACAACGATAGCATGAGCCAAACGATACGATACTCCGAAGTATCTGAGTGATGCAAAACAAGCAGAGAACCAGCGTGCGAAAGAAAAACCACCGGAATGGTAGGGACGCTGCGACTTACAATAAGAGTAACGTTTGTCTTAATGACTATTTATGAGTGGGACGAGAAAGAGGAACGTCGGAAGATATGGACGGAAGACGACGAGGAGGAGTGCCTGGAAGAACGCGCCTAACTATTCAGGATAAGCAATAACGGAGTTAGAGTCACCAAAGGCAGATCTGATCATGATGTATAAACGTCTTTATCGGTTTCCGTGCACGGGGTCCTCTAAACTGCGCCAAACACGTCGCATAAACCTGCCTGCCTTCGTGGCACTCCCTCGGCTGAGGCCGCCCATAGTCTTGTCGCCGAGATACTACAGGATTCCATTCCAACGCCGCCTTGCGCTCGTTCGCTAGACAAACAAGCCCCAATAATGCTGTATAAATATTCCATCATATTACCAGCTGCGCGCGACAGTATTGTGACCGAGATTGATCAACGAAAGCAGGTCGACCGAGGTGAGCCCTCGGTTCAAACCCGACCACAGATCATGAGTGGTCGCGCCGCCAACCAGGCTAGCATAGATATCGACCACAAAGGACTGGTGGATAACGAGGCAGTGTGGGGTGAGATTGGCGAATGCATGGGGAGTGAAAGATGACTAAGGGCGAGGAGGGGGACGTGGGTTAAATGATGGTGAGATAAGAAGAGACGGAAATGGGGAAACTGGAGTGCAGTTTTTATTCTAAGATTGACATGAGTGCAGTTTGAATTGCAAGGTTAATTGCATTTCGTCGCAAATTAACGCAAAATAACGGTTGCCTTACCGCCAACGGTGGCCTTAAATGACGTCATCTCATCAACGGTTGCCTTAAATGACGTCATCTCATCAACGGTTGCCTTAAATGACGTCATCTCATCAACGGTTGCCTTAAATGACGTCATCTCATCAACGGTTGCCTTAAATGACGTCATCTCGTCTGACCTTATCAGTTCTTTCGTAGTGTCGCTCTTATTTACTTATTTTTATGTATTTAATAAATAATTATTTGTAACGCGCGCAGGGTAACAGAAAATGTTAATCTTAGGTGCGGATAGTCAGTCGCCAGAAGAAAATGCGCTTAGATTACCAAATTCTTGAAAGCCAAGAAGACATACATGTGGGCGTGAGTTGTGAGCCGCTTTTCGAAGGAATGGAGTGGATGGACTAGAGCTATATGCGAACAGTCGATTCCATTCCTTGGTAGCAATGCAGTGAAATACGCAGGTGATGTCTTACAGGTACGCTTTAGCTGATGTTTACATTACGATACATTAGACGACTGGCCTTTAAAGAACCTTAATATGAAACAGGGACATGATGATATTTAACATACATATACGCGTGTACGATGATGTACGTATGTTATTAAAATTATTATTATTTGCGAATGCTTGGCTTGGTGAGCCAGGCCCTTCCAGCTTCCTTGACTCTGTGAAGCCCGGAGACCGCCCGGAAGTCTTGTTATTGCGCAGTCCTCCACTATGTGGAACATTGTCTGCACCTCGCCACACTCGCACAAGGCAGACATGATCTGGGACCATCTGAGGAGATCAGCTCCACAGTGGCCGTGGTTTGTGCGGAAACGGTTTAGGAGTGACCAGAGCCGGCGAGGCAGTTCCATGCCGGGTGGTTCGCTGGTCGGGTCATCGGTCAGGAATTTGTTTGCGACGTTCGTTTCCGCTCACTCTGCCCTTCAAATTGCGACCGCTGGTGCCGCCAGAAGGAGGTTGATCAAGGAAATCGGGCGTCGAGAGGGCAGGCGGAGGTTTGGTTAGGTGATCAGGTCGGAATGGAGTGCCAAGACTGGCTTACACAGGATCTTGTGTAAGAGGTTTGAAGTTAGTTCAGCACGACGGATGTCGGGGTGTGTGGTGTTGCTGAGAACAGACAGCGAGGGCGTGTGGGTGTCTCGTACAGTCCGTGTTATAATTCTCATTGCATTGAGCTGGCCATCTACCAGGTCCGTGTGGGCCGAGCGCTCCCATACCGGCGCACAGTATTCAGTTACTGAGTTGCATAGTGCCAGGGCTGATGTTCGGAGGTTGCGGGCGTCTGCCCCCAGGTACGTACGTGATTTTGTATGTGCAAAGACCTACGTACAGTGCTAGTAATATAGAACAACCTATAATCCACATTGAAGGTGATGAGTTCTTAACCGTGATAGGAACAGGAACAGGAACAAGTACTGAATAATGATGAGATTGATGGAAGATTGGAGGGAAGCTGATTGCATGTAGGCGTGTATCCATAGTCTAAATGCTTAAGCGGATTAGTCCCGACTGTGCAAGTAGTCGACTCCGTGACAGACGTCGGACTAATCCGGATTAAATTTCCAACTGGGAAGAAGGAATCGTTGGATCGTCCGACGAATCCTGTGCTCTGCTTAAGCCAGATCGATTTCAGTCCATCGCTTCAAATCGCCTCTAATCCATAATCTCTAATGAAGACAATGAGAGCCAATAACACCCGACCAGAAAGCCAAGGAAGACAAATGAAACACAGAAGACGGAACAGACTCCATCTCCTCAGTCTCAGAGGAGACTGAGAAGACAGAGCATACGGAAAAGGCAGAGAAAACAGAGAAGGCAGAGCAGACGGAGAATGCAGAGAAGGCAGAGCAAACGGAGAAGGCAGAGTAGGCATAGGAGACAGAAAAACAGAGAAGGCAGGGCAGACGGAGAGGGTAGAAAAGACAGAGCTGACGGAGGACGGCAGAGAAGGCAGAGTAGGCAGAGAAGACAGAAAATACAGAGAAGACAGTCTTCTGTCTTCCTTTTCTCGTCTTACAGAGGAAGAAGAGGATACACGCACAACTATAGTGTTAAACACGGTAAATTCGTTTTACGGTAAAGCCATGTTTCAGCTCTTATTAGCTGAAAATCCAGCAACTAGTCTCCTACAACACGGTCCTTCCAAAAACGTGAAAGAAAACTAAATAGTATTCTACAAATGCAATCCATCAATTAGCGAATCTCTTCTAGTGCTTCTCCATCATCATCGTCTTCTTCTTCGCATTCTTCATTTCCCTCCATTTATTCATCTTGTTCTTCTTCCACTTCTTCCATATCTTGTTCTTCTCCTAGTTCTCCTCCTTGTTCTTCTACTCGACGATTTCTTCCCTGCCCGAACCTAATCGCCCGTCTTCAATTTTCAATTAAATCGGTCGTTGGGTTCAATTTATCAACCTTTTTATACACACATTCAGAAAACATGCCACCCTTATTACGAGTCCGAGATGTTTAGTAGACTGATCACCGATGACAGTCTCCGATCGTCGCTCTACCAATCGATCAATTCCGCTTTCACTCTAGTGCGTTATATGTCTGCGGTGATGCCGAATGTCAGTTCTATGGTCAGTGTCTTCGCTCGAGCGTTCTACCAGCATTTTCGCTCTGATGTTTATCTGCTCACCAAAAGTAAAGGGGCGCTATATAAAATTCCTGAAACAATAATGACAATACAAATAATAACACCAATAATTTTGCCATAATAATAATAAAAATAATGATGATGATAATAATAATAATAATAATAATAATATCAAGGAACCGTCAGGTCTTTCCAGATTAGATGGAAGAGACTGGACGGGCAGACCCTGATACCGTGGAGTGGGGGGCGGGCCTTACTTTGAGACGCGACGGTGGTGGACACAGTGGCCGCTTCTTATATCCCCGAGACAGCTTCCACAGCTGGAGGAGCGGCGGAGATAGCAGCCACAAGGAAACACAAAATATTCTGAGCTGGAGAAGAAATACACTTTTGTTCCAATCGCCATAGAAACCTTCGGTCCCCTCAATAGTGAGGGCCTTGCCTTTCTGTCTGAGACTGGACGCCGACTTTCGACAACTACCGGTGACATCCGAGAGACAAACTTCCTTTTCCAGAACTTGTCGGCATTGATGCAACGTTTCAATGCGGTGGCTTTTCAGGGCACTATGTCAAGATTACAATCTACTGACAAGCGGCGACCCAGATGGCCTGATGACACATCCGTTGGCAATGCCAATGATGAATGACACTATATGTAACATAATAATAATAATAATAATAATAATAATAATAATAATACAGGCAGCGGACATGGTGGGCGGATAATTTGTAATGTCCGACTATTTAGCAAAAATACCGCGTAACGAGTAATCGTCAGAGTTGGTTTTTAGCATCGTCTAATGGATTAACAACTCGTGATCTGATTGATTATATTCACCACATCTTATTCGCCAAGACCACAACATGATTCGTTTGTCAAACTTTCGTTTCAACTTATATGTAGCCGTGCATTTGAATTGATGGCCGCTTGCCATGCTTTAAGGCCAGCTACGTCAACGTTGTCAATGGCAACGATTACTGTTTAAATGGCGGCGCATTTGAGAACAAACCGAATTGAAACTAAGATGAGTCAAAAACCTTGTAAGGGCCAGGGGGTTTGCGGGGTGTGTTGGTTGTCCTTCAAAACCCATGCCTCAGATGGCACGATGCACCGGCACGGTCCTCGAACCGCCCCTTGTCCAGGTTTTGACCAGCCACTGGCGGACGGCCCTTTAAAGCATAATACCACAAGACAGTCGTCTTCCACCACTAGCGGGCAGATCTCTTTCTCACGGGTTCTGTCAACGGACGTTGGGCAGATCGCTTCTCACCTCTCACATCCTGCTTCACCCGGTCTTCTCATTAAGAGAATTCCAAAAGCAGCAAGGCCATTTTGTGCTGCTCTCCTGGCCGTTATAATCCAAGCAATTGTAAGAGATCCAAATTGCGTTGCAAAATGGTTCGATTTGCAGGCCTTCGGTGGAACTGTACTAGTGAAGCCAAGAAGAGGCGAACGAAAGAACAATATGACCAAGATGATTTTGTCCCGCATTACTGAATGGGGACTGCAGAGGCCAGACCAGTCGACTAACGATGAATTGTCATCGACATCACGTCGTAAGCTCAAGTCCGCTAAATGCGACCACGCCAGGTATTTAGCCTCAACAGTTGCAAGCAAACTGGAGGAAGGCAATTTCAAAGCAGCCATCTGTCTCATCTGCAGCGAGGATAAGCCGGCGCTGGACACACCGGAAACTCTGGCCGCGCTTAAGAAAAAGCACCCGCCTGCGCCAGTGGACAGGAGAACACCGTGTGATCCAGACAGTTCGGATCGCTTCATCCCGCTTCAAGTCTCTAAAGAAGATGTCGCTAGGGCAATCTCCTCTTTCCCTGCGGGTTCGGCTGGTGGTCCAAATGGCATAACTCCATAACACTTAAAGAATCTGATGGCCTATGGAATAGATGACAACATCGGGCAACATCTATCTGACCTTGTCAATCTGCTCCTAAAGGGAGGTCTATCCGAAGAGGTGAATGAGGTCATCTATGGGGCAAACCTTTTAGCCCTGAGCAAAAAGGACGCGAAGGCATAGGACCGATCGTCGTGGGCTACACATGGCGTCGTCTGGCGACAAAGTGCACCAATTCGCATGCAGTAACAAGGCTGTCTCAACTGCTCGCCCCCATTCTGGAATTCTGTCTTGTGCTGCAACCGATTCTGATGAAGCTTCGATCGGATCTGCGTATCGGATATCTGGACGACCTGACATTGGGAGGTAACAAGGAAACAGCGGCCGACGACGTTCAATTAATCGAGCAGGAATCAAAGAATCTGGGATTGCTCTTGAACCGCAGCAAATGCGAAATCGTGTGTCACAACACCCAGATGCCGAACAATGACCCTGCGTTTCAAGAGTACACGAGCATAGCCCTCGAGGACATGACCTTGTTGGGTGTACATCTGATTCCAGGTCCAGCTGTGAACATGGTCGTTAATTCAAAGGCTAATGACCTCGAGAGGGCAATCGGAAGATTGTCCTTACTTTATACACATGACGCTCTGGTTCTGCTGAGAAACAGTCTAAGTGTACCGAAGCTCTTGTACAGTCTGCGCACAGCCGTCTGCGCTGATTGCCCGGGCTTGGCTTGGTTTGATCAACTGCTGAGAGAAGGACTGTCAACCATTTTAAATGTGGACCTTGACAATGACCGTTGGCTCCAGGCTTCTTTGCCGGTGAGAGATGGTGGTCTGGGAGTTCGTTGTGCATCTACGCTGGCACTTTCTGCCTTTTTGGCTTCTGCTGCTAGTACAAGCGAACTCCAGGCATGCATCCTTCCAACAGAGTCTGCTGAGGAACCATATGAACTTGCGAGATCAGCACTCAACACTTGGAAGACCCTGACAGATGCAGAACCGCCAACAGGAGCAGCGAGTCATCGCCAGAAAGAATGGGACCTCCGATTCACAGACAAGGCATGGAAAGGTCTGCTGGAGTCCAATAACAATCCATGTGACCGTGCTCGCCTGCTGGCCTCACGAGCACCTCATTCTGGAGACTGGATGCTAGCGCCCCCTGTGACTGCCCTAGGCCTGCGCCTCTCAAACGAGGATGTAGGAATGGCAGCCGGGTTGAGGCTAAGAACGACGCTCTGCGAGCCACATTTGTGTCACCAATGTCAAGAGAGCGTCGACGCAAAAGAGCTCCATGGACTAATTTGTAGAAGAGGCAGCGGAAAACATCAACGACATAGCATGTTGAACGATGTCATCTAGAGAGCTCTTGGCATAGAGAAGATTCCAGCGCAAAAGGAACCTCTCGGCTTGGTAAGAGAAGATGGAAAGCGACCGGACGGCGTCACGCTCATTCCTTGGACACGTGGTCGATGTCTGGCATGGGATGTGACAGTGCCCGACACCTACGCCAAGTCACATCTTGTCGACACATCTATCAGAGCTGGCGAAGCAGCCGAACGCTCAGCTAAGACGAAGAGGGCCAAGTATTCCACCATAACCAACACCCACGACTTCGTAGCCCTCTCCTTGGAATCCGGCAGCGCTTGGAGCAGTGAAGGACTGCAGTTCATCTCAGAGTTGGGTAGTCGAACGAGTGCTGCAACCCACGATCCAATGGAGACGTCATTTCTGTTCCAACGTATCTCGGTTGTCCTTCAGCGTGGGAACGCCGCCTGCCTCTTCAGGACATTGCCATCACTTAGCTCACCCACAAGGGCGATAACAGCATAATATAATAATAATAATTATTATTATAATAATATATATAATATATATAATAATAATAATAATAATTTGGCAATGCCAATGATGAATAATAATAATAATAATAATAATAATCTTCAACATTTCGATGACCGATGACCAATGGAGTCAGGCCACTCTCCCGATCAGGATGGGAGGACTGGGAATTAGGAGGGCGTCCTCGCTGGCACTTCCCGCCTTTTTGGCTTCAGCCGCGGGCACTCTCCAGATCCAGTCCCTCATCTTAGAATCAGCAGCGGTGAAATCGGACTCAGCATGCGACTCGGCGATGTCTACCTGGCTTCAACTTACCGAAGCTTCTGCCCCGACGACGCCAGGCCATAAACAAGCCCACTTTGACAGACCGCTGTTAAACGCGGTTCTGTCTGCACTAGAAGAAAAGCTACAGGATCCCTACGACCAGGCGAGACTAAGGGCCTCGCAGTCACCACACGCCTCGGACTGGCTATACGCTCTCCCGCTCGTTTCTCGCGATCTCAGACTGGAGGACGATACCGTGAGGGTGGCGGTCGGCCTACGTTTAGGGGTGGCCATCTGTGAGCCGCACACCTGCGCATGCGGCGCCTTCGTCTCAGCCAGAGGCGCACATGGCCTGTCCTGTTCATTGGGTTTTGGCCGTCAAGCAAGACACTGTAATATCAACGACCTAATCCATCGCAGCCTCAACAGAGCCGGTATTCCAGCAGTCAAGGAACCGTCAGGTCTTTCCAGATTAGATGGAAAGAGACCGGACGGGCAGACCCTGATACCGTGGAGTGGGGGGCGGACCTTACTTTGGGACGCAACTGTGGTGGACACAGTGGCCGCTTCCTATATCCCCGAAACAGCTGGAGGAGCGGCGGAGATAGCAGCCACAAGGAAACACACAAAATATTCTGAGCTAGAGAAGAAATACACTTTTGTTCCAATCGCTATAGAAACCTTCGGTCCCCTCAATAGTGAGGGCCTCGCCTTTCTGTCTGAGACTGGACGCCGACTTTCGACAACTACCCGTGACACCCGAGAGACAAACTTCCTTTTCCAGAACTTGTCGGCATTGATCCAACGTTTCAATGCGGTGGCTTTTCAGGGCACCATGTCAAGATTACAGTCCACTGACAAGCGGCGACCCAGATAGCATGATGACAGATCCGTTGGCAATGCCAATGATGAATAATAATAATAATAATAAAAATAATAATAATAATAATAATAATTATATTTCTTATTATAATAATAATAATAAAAACGATAATAATAATAATAATAATAATAATAATAATAATAATAATAAGAGTCGGCTAAAAAATTTGTACTCAAGGGATCCTGTGATAATAATAATGATAATAATAATAATAATAATAATAATAATAATAATAATAATAATAATTGGCTGCAAAAATGAAAAGCCAATAATTGGCTTTTCAGGGCACTATGTCAAGATTACAATCCACTGACAAGCGGCGACCCAGATGGCCTGATAACAGATCCGTTGGCAATGCCAATGATGAATAACACTATATGTGACATAATAATAATAATAATAATAATAATAATAATAATAATTATGATATTCTACCCCTGAAGATGAGACAGTTACCCGCGGACAATGACCCTCGATGCAAAAATAACGGACAATAACCCCCGAATAGTATAATGGTAAGAATTAAGTAGAAAATATCACATGTATAGAAGCAATAAGATACAAATTAGTAGATAGGTTGCAGATAATTGGCAAACAATCAAGCAGCTGTCTTAATAAATTATGGTGGGCCACGATTGGGCTTATATCACATAATGACACTTTCTAAATTATAGCTTTTGAGTCCACTCTTGGGGGCGGTTATTTGCGTAAAGTCCAGTCTTTATATGAAATGACCTGCCATACTGTCGAATCTTATGGACTACCTCCGTGGAATAGCTCACAACCTGTATTTTTGAGTGCGATGAACTATTTGACAATACGCAGCAATTTCATTTTAAAGAGATTAATTAATACTGAACGTGAATAGTTCACTAATATAACACATAGATTATGTCTAATAAAGTCATTATAACTGTCTGATTTTTTACATGTATGTATGTATGTATGTATGTATGTATGTATGTATGTGCGTAGGTATGTATGTATGTATGTCGGTATGTATGTATGTATGTATGTATGTATGTATGTATGTGTATGTATGTATATGTGTATGTATGTATGCGTACATGCATGTGTGTATGCATGATCGTTCGTCCATCTGTCCGAGTATCAGTCGTGTTGTATAAATTCACTCATGTCTGCTTGCTTTGTATCTCATTCCTTGTATCTATGCCTGTATATATCGTTGTAGGCTATATTATGTCGTTTGTGTATATATCCAGCGTCTGTTTCTCTTCATTTACTGCATAGGTCACCAGAGATGCACAGCAACGCATCCTCCGATGATTATGACAAATAGGAAATGGTGATGACGATCGCTCTAATATCGTCTCTCAGACATGAAGACAGAACACTGAGATCGTCGTATACAGAGGATCGAACACACACATACATGGCCATACGTACACACACACACACACACACACACACACACACACAGACCGATGCATACACACAAACAGATAGCTCGCCTCGAAAGAAGGTTGGTTTCTAAACCATCGATTCTCAAACTCCCACAAGACGAATAAGAAGAATCGCAGCAGTTCATTGAGGAACCTCTGCGGGTAGACATCTAGTCATATGGGTATGTATACGCCTAATGCTGACGACTGTTTTCTCTATATAACTTACACGAGTGGGTCACTCCTCCTTAACACCGATAGTGAGCAGTCAGGTTGTAGTTCAGCTCATTATAAACAAGGGATGCGATCTCGAGACCGCGGTCTTGGTATCGAGACAGTCTCGAGACCGGAAAACTGCGGTCTTGGTCTTGGTCTCGAATGCATCGGTCTTGGTCTTGGTCATGGACCATCGGTCTTGGTCTTGGTCTCGACTGCGTCGGTCTTGTCGGTCTTGGTCTTGGTCTTAAAGGAACGGTCTTGGGATTGATCTCTGTCTTTGGTCAGCGTTCTTGGTCATATGCCGTTTCAGAGCAATTTATTTGATATTTGTCGGTTATTTTCGATTATTAGAGACACCGGATGTTTAGCCCTACGCGCTTTTTATCGATTTATGACGTGCTGGCCATCCATATATAAAAGTTACTGTGGAAAAAAATGCATTTGCAACGGAACCATCCATTTCAAAATTTGCTTCCACAAATGTCAAGGTTTTGGAACAATCTAATAATTATGTGGTCGGCCACGTGTAGTCACTGTTAACCTACAATTCCGAGTATAAGTAAGCCTACAGCCCTACACCATTCAAACTGAACGTTAATCTACTTGTTCAAATATCTTATTTATAACCTATCGTTTACTGTAAGTAATTTATAGTGCGATATTCTCAGACTGACGCAAAGGGCTGAACCCACAAAAGTTCAGACTGGCCGGTAAAACGTTTTTGGACCATTATTAAGATTAGTATTCTTCAGCAATAAAATTAGTGTTTTAAGCGTGTTATTCCGTTTTAGCGTCTTAAAAAATAGAATTGTTTATAAAAAAAGAGTGTCGGTCTTGGTCTTGGTCTCGGACTCTCGGTATTGGTCTTGGTCTCGGACCACTCGGTCTTGGTCTTGGTCTCGGACCAAGACCATATATATATATATATATATATATATATATATATATATATATATATATATATATATATACACCCGGTCTTGGTCTTGGTCTCGGTCTTGGTCTCGAGGTTTTGGCCTCGTACCCAACACTGTTTTAAACGCCTGATTACATTACATTGGTTGGTTCATTCGCTGGTTGAACATGAACCTTAAACAACAGTCTGTTTTGTGTTGTATTTAAGTACTTATAGCGCGCCGCTAGTTGAAAGGCTCCGCGAGTTGAAGCTGGTGAGGAACTGAAACATCAACGTCTATGCAAGCGTTTCTTCACGTTTACGAACAGAATATCACTCACTGATATATGTCATAGGTCTATCGAAGCGAATCCATTTTCTTTCCTTTGTTCTTATTCCGGAGAAATATAATTTATATCATAATCATGTCGCATCATATCATATCATTTCATATATCGTATCATATCATAGCATTATCATATTGTATTACGCTGATGAACTTCAAGTTGTGTGTATGTTTCCGCATTAATTCACATTAATTATAATTGTGCGCTGCAGTACCTCATTACCAGATGCTCCTCTCTAGTCTCTCTGCCCCTAGCGGTCATCACAACTAAAGGTGAATACTGACGCCATGGCTGAAGACTCGGCGGCGGTGGCGTCAATAGCAAGATTAATATCGATGGGAGGTGGATCGCAGCTGCCAGACATCACATCATATCCAATCGGACTCTTATATATATATCGTTGCCACCCGAACAGCAGCAGGCGACCGAATTGATTTCGAAGACCTAGGTCAGAAAATCAGGCGAATAGTCTGTTAATTGCCTACGAGCAACAGGCGATCCCAGCAACAGCACGTATGCTGATGCGGTAGAGGATTATACGGCTCGCAGAATGCGTACGTGAAGATGCTTAATAAGACGTAGAATGGCCAATCGCCAGGTAGATTGCTGGCTATTTGGATTCCAGGCATAGACGCACCTGACGCGATCTATCAGTATATATATATATATTTAATACATATATAAGGTAACAGACGGGATATGACAGTACCCTAGAGAGGCTAGATATGCGACCAAATGCTAGATCTCAACTATACAGTCAAACCCTTCGTTAAGTATATTGTATGTTGTATATGTTGTATGTCTTGTAGCACGTACCTTTGTCAGTTGGTATAATGTATGCATGGTTGCATGAATGCATGTATGTACTAATACATGTATGCTTATTCGTATGGCAACGTTTTTACATACACACATGCATATACTCAATGTTACACATGCATGAAAATGCATGAAAACACATGCATGTGCATACATATTTATGTATGTATGTATGTATGTATGTATGTATGTGTATGTATGTAGGCCTCATTAGACTTTCAAGATTGTGCCTCTGAGGTATCTCACAAAGATCGCAGCGGACCTCGACATGGTCTATGAACTATATGAACCACAGTAGTGTCACCACAGTAGTGTCTGATCTATGAGAAATAACTTTCGTGTGTTTGCTGGCTTTTAGGCCACTTTAAGATGTCTGCTTCTTTATGATTGTGGTTTGTCTCTTTGCTGACGATCTCTTAACTGGCAAAACGCTTCTGTTTACACGAGATTCCTAGATAACTGTTTTGCTTCTCTGGACAATATCAGCATGCAGCCTCACTTAACGATGCCAATGATCGTAATGCGATTGGCACAAGCATCTACCCAGACGTATACATTCAAAAGACTCAACTATGCGCTACGTAAACTACCGCTTATACATTTCAATTTGCCCCACACCATGACATCACCCTTTATTTATCAGCTACTCGCCCTCACAGTCCCCAATCTACATATTTTGCACAACTGTCATCATCAGCATCATCATCATCCATGGGCTGAAAGCCCGTGATTATCCACAGCACAATTGACCATTGTTCTTCATGCTCCTCTGTCCTTATTTAGCTGTAATCAGTTATGTAAATCGGCTCCACATTAGTATTCACTGTCATCTAGCCTTTCTCTGCAAAATTTTCATCTTCTTCCCGTTCCCTCCATTATTCCTAACATTAAACTCTTTATTTTTCTTTCATTATCAATTCTACAACTGTGTCCAAATAGTCCCAATTTTCGTTTGACTATGGCTTGCATCATATTTTCGTTACGCAATTGTACCTGTAATTATCATTAGAAGTTCATTCAGAGGAACTCTGGCGTTCTTCTAAATAATGTATCGTCCAAAATGACATGTCCGGAGGCACATTAGGTTACGTGGTTTAACCATCCCGACCCCGGATGACAACATTACTATAAGAGGACGTGTCAGAAACAGCCGCAGTAGCAGTAGCATCTCTCATTCGACGCATCCAGTGTCATCAACAAGAGAGGCCGAGCCTCCTTCTTCTCTTCGCTCTCGGTTGATTGATTATCAGCCGAGGAACGACGAAGGCATCCGTCCGTCAGTCCACCACCTCAGTGGCTACTGCTCTCTGTCTCATTGGCACTGGCTCTCTGTCTTCCTTTGTCTGCCTTCGAGGAGAGCATCTTCAATTTACACGAGAGTCTTCACATTTGTTCAACCAATGGAAGACGACAGAACAATAGAAAGACAATCGGACGAACGGACAGACAGACGGGCAATGGAAGAGATTGACATACATGCATACAAATATACATACATAAATACATACATACATACACACATACATACATACATACATACATATACATATATACATACCTACATATATACATACATACATACACACCCACATACATACATACATACATCAATACATACATACACACATACATACATACATACACACATACATGCATACATACATACATGCATACATACATGCATACATACATACATACATAGCCTACATACATATACTTGCATACATACATATTTCACGTCTCTAGAGAACTAACACAATAAAACACGCTTCATCAGATGCCAAAGATTTGGCCATAAGACCCGAAGTGTCGTTGAATCGTTACAGATGCAGTAGAATGTACTGTGGTTGCGTTAGGATTATCACATACATAAGTTATATATCATCGTCTGAGAATTTTCCTAACGGATGTTCGGTTTCGAAAATTCGGTGAAAATGAGTTCGAAGTCTTGGTTGTTTGATGTCATTGAAGTAACTCGGTTCATTTAATTCACTCAATTTAATATAATTAATTTAAATCGGTTCATCTCAGATATCATATTGACTTTCTTCAGTCTTACTCATTTACCTACTTTACCAGAACACTCAAACATCATCACATCACTCCAATACTCCGACCCCCGATTACATCTCATCTCTAGTTCTCCAACCGCGCCATATCCAGCACCGCTCCACGTCTCTGGAACGACCTTCCTCCTGATTTCCGTGCTTTCTCGGTTCCTCCATCATCACTGCCCGTCATGCAACATCATCTGTCCCGCGCTTCCCTATCCATCACCCCTCGGGCTTTCCATTCTAAACTTAAGTCTCACCTTTTCAAGAACTCTTACCCAGACTTCTTACTTGACATTCCACCTGTCAAACTTCGACCAAAACGACACCCTCCTTAACAACTACTCTGCCTCCATGCTGACCTCCTGGAAACCGGACTCTTACATCCCACGGACTATCCTTTGGAAAACTTTTTCGACTTGACGCAGCGTTCGTGAATAAGCTGGTGCCCTGCGCTTATATTTCAAGTGGCGCATTAGAAATTTTGAGATTACGATTATGATAGAGGTTGCGCTTGTTCTACACATTTCGCGGCCGTAATTAACGAATCCTCCTTAGATTTTTATGCAACTGTAAGACTTACCTCACGATTGCGATATTTCAATTAAGGAAGTCAATTATTCCGTAGCATTACATTCCTATCCGCATGTGCAGTAGTGCCATCCGTAAACCACTACTCCGCCTTTCGCTGACGTTTCTTGTTTCCTGAAGGAAACTGCAAATCGTCACTCAAGCAAACTAACAGTCGACGTTCCAGTAGCAGTTTCGATTGGAACAACTGTTACTGCATAAATTATGAGCTATAGGCCTAAATGGTATTCTTCGTTGTCGATTATTGCAAATATATTATAGACTAACATTTGCTATCAGTGGTTACATTGAGCGATTGTAAGAAGTGAAGTACAACGTCCTCTGCTGGCGGAGTATTTACTGCCAAGGAACGATGCCGACTGACCGATGTGGCGGCGGTGTATCCATCCGTCCGTCCGCTCCGTCTCGATTGCATGCGCGCCAGTTAGATATAAGAACAAGAGCGGTTTGGTATGCGATGGGTGACCGATGCTAGCCTCGCTATCGAAATAGCCTCTGTAGCCAGGGCTTTGGAAGTCTGCCACTTATACAGCGAACTGTTTCTTTAAGGTTTCGCCGGCTCTTATTCAATCTGAGTGGTGTGTTTGTTATCTTGGCATTTTTCATCTCCATTCGTCAGTTATTCATGCTTCTATTTAATTCATTTTCTCTGAGGTTCTATACATACAAACCGTCTTAATACATATCATCTTCATTTAAATGTTCAATTCTTAACAGAGGGTGGGTGATTTCAGTATCATCTTAGAGCGCACGGATATCCGACTGATTTGTTTGGTAGATGGAAAGCGTATATTGCTACACAGAATGATATGCAAGCAGCTCATAATTATACAATGCATGGCACTCTCTCTCTCTGTCTCTCTCTCTGTCTCTCTCTGTCTCTCTCTCAGTCTCTCACTTTCTCTTTCTATCTCTTAATATCTTTCTCTCTCAATCTTTTACTTACATCTCTCAATTTCTGTCCTTCGTCCTCTGTCTCTCTTGTTCTCTCTCTTTCTGTCTCTGTCTCTCTGTCTCTGTCTCTCTTTCTGTCTCTGTCTCTCTTTCTGTCTTTGTCTCTGTCTATGTCTCTGTCTGTCTTGCTGTCTGTGTCTCTCTTTCTGCCTCTATCTCTGTCTCTCTTTCAGTCTCTGTCGAGCCGTGCCTGCTTCTTTCTCTCCGTATGCCGGTTTCTTCCACAATCGACTATGTAGCTGAGAGGATTGATGCCAAGATTAACCCACGCAGTCGAAGCAGCAGCAGTAGCAGTAACAGCAATGAGAAGGACGGCATCAAAGCCTGGTTCCAGCCTTGGATGCGGTGCCAACCACATCTGCAGGACCAGACGGCATCATATATACGAAGCCCAAGACATCAATACCACCATATATTACCCATTGTTGACTGGAAAGTCTGGAACTCAATTCAAATTAATATATATACTCAAATATGGATATAATTACATCAATACGTATATGTACATATACTATATATCCAAAATATGCATATATATATACACTCACACGATCTGCATCCATTGACCTATGTATTTCATGAGTACAAACATTGTACATCATCAGCAGGACATAAAGGCCCAATCGGTCTTTTCACCGTAATTATATAGTTATGAAATGTGTTCATTACTTCTGTCCGTACATATGTCTTCTGTTTTCCTAACTGTCCTTATGGGTGTCTCTTCTTATATGTGTCTGTCTAACTGTACTTCTTTGTGTCTCTCCGTGTGTCTTTTTATATATATATACATAAAGATATATATATAAAGATATATATATGCACGAGACAGATAGATTCGGGCTTGAGTTCATTCAGCGAGTCTGTTATGTTTCACTGATGGTCTGAACGAATTATTCAGTAAGCAGCTCACATTTGAGCTTTGTTCTTAATTAACTTAATTACCAATAACCACTTAGGCCAGTGACGACAGCGCCTGTGAGATTTACTCAAACGATGAGATGCAAGTGAATAGACATTTACATTTGAATTAACTGATACATTTATACATGTATATCGATTATGTCATCATATACATTTGTATTTGTGAATATATACAATGGGAACTTTAGTCAAAGACCTAAATGTTCTATGAAATGTCGTATACGTCAATCAATCATGAATCAGCCGTCGAATCATTCAATATATCGATCACTCATTCTCTCTCAACGTACATATTTTTTTACATAAGCACATTCATTAATGAGGATCTCTTGTAGAAAAATCAGACCATATAAATAAACGCAGAACCAAATCGCTGCACATTCTCAGCACTTGCTTTGCGTTCTTTTTCTCGATGCGCATAAACTCGAATTTATAGAACGCCAGTGGCCGTTATGCAGAGCGAGTTGGTGTCTCCTAAAGCCTTTACTGGCAGTAAAATAGTGCGCTTATTCGGCTCTGGGATGCCTCATCACGTTCTCCACTAATCCTGTCTCTTTGACAGGACGATACAAAAAAAAATCTAACTTACTGACGTTTGTTCCTATATGTGAGCTTAGACGAAGACAATGAGCGATTGATAGAGAAAGAGGGCAACGATATATATATATACATTATATGATATATATATTAGGGCTGCACCGAATAGACGATTTTCATTACTCAACCGAATACGAACAATTGTACCAACAATATATATATATATATTCGGCTGAATATGAATACGAAGAGCGCGTACAAAGTATGTCAACCGACAAATTTCAAAATTTCAAACATGAGCAACAGTTTAAGTTCAATAATTTAAAGCATAAACTAAAGAAACAGTTAACTACTTGTAATTTTGCATCCTTCTGCCAGTCTACGGGCTAGCAGAAGAATGCAAAATTAGGAATGGAACTAATTTGACAAGACTTAGAAATGAGACGGCGGACACTGCGATACCGTGGTCCAAGCAGTAGAGACTTACTTCAATCCACTCGATATAGCATCCGCCGCTTGTGCAGAAACAGATGTCACGTGACCACAATTTGTATTAGGTTTGATCGCTACTATTCGACCCATTACCGAATATCTATTGGCCCACTATTCGGCTCCGAAGCGAATATTCGGTTTACAGTAACAATAATATATTATATATATACATAGGGTTGAAGAAATGACAAGAAGATTGGGAATTGCGGGCAATTATTTAAAGAGACTTAGATAGTTTGATTGAAATCATATAATTAGCAGACAGACATGTGGACAAACTGACAGACATATGGACCGATATTTAGACAGACACATCACAACAGACATCGACTCGTAGAGACGGAAAGGAATAGGAACCTATCGAGGGGTAGATGTAGACATACCAAGAAACAGAATCACAGAAGAAAATAGAAAGACTAAT
>OY365819.1:6945695-6983721 GCA_959347315.1 Bimastos eiseni | reverse complement strand
GGCAGACAGACAGATAGACAGACAGACAGACAGATAGACAGACAGACAGAGCGACGGAACAAGCGTAAAACCGATTCTGACGGGCGAAAGCATTGGCTGACGACAGTCTTGTAATGGTCCTGTCATCCGATTTCAAGCGCTTCCAGCCGCTGCGGTCCAATCGGTCTGCGATTTGTATCCACGTCGCTTGGTCGGTCTGGTGGCTGAGGATGGAAGGAAGGAAGGAAGGAAGGAAGGAAGGAAGGAAGGAAGGAAGAAGGGTATGGAAGTGGATGAGGACGAGAAGGAGGAGGAGCAAAAGAAGGTGGCGGAAAAGAAGAAAGGAATACTGAGTAGAGGGAAAGGAGGTGAATGAGTGGTAGGTGAAGCTGGAAGAGGACAAGGAAAAGAAGATGGAGGCGTAGAGAAGGATGAGGAATAGGAGGAGGATGAAGAGAAGTCGAATCAGGAGGAGAGGTATTGAATTGAGGGAAGGAGGAAGAATAGAAGGAGGGGAGGAGTAGTGAAGAAAGGACCGGAAGGTGAAGGGTGGAGAAGGAAGAGAGATGTTGCCGACACCGACATCGACTCTTTGTTCCTTCAGCGCGTATCTGAGTTTCGTGAGACTGACAGACTCATTTGACGTCGACAGATAAGACTCATGAATAGCTTCAGACACTTCACTAAGAGATTAACATAGATGACTCCATATATATATATATATTGATATGTATATATATATATACGCAACTCGATATTTGTGGTGCGCATTTTCTTGCCCTGGCAAAGGCACTGAGTGTATACGCGTCTAGTTGAGATATTTACACGTGACACCTGCATTGTTGATCGAGACAGAGTTTAAATCTCAGACTAACAAACGGCGCGAACACATTAGAATCGAAGAGGGCAGTCGCAATGGGCGAACCTTTTAATTCGTCGAGGATTCTTTGAACGCGACTATATTCGTAATGGTCAAATACATTTAGATATATAAATATTTGTTTTGATTCAATGAAAAATACATATAATATATATCATATTATATATATTGATCAACAATATTGTATAGATAATAAATTAATAAGTAAATAAATATATATTAAATATATATGTATATATATAATATCTATGCATTTGTTTCTGATCGATCGATGGGCGATAACAGATCACAAATGTCATAATATACATATATATACATACATATATATATAATGCACAGAGGTCCCAACTCCCTAGCTCAGATCAGACTGTCCTTGACAATCTGAAACAGAAGCATACAAACAAAGATAACGAACGGACAGGAAAGGAATAAAGCGAGTGACACACATATATATTATACATATTATATATATATTATATATAATATATATAATATATATATATATACCACTGAATCTTCTTCCTGTGAACTGATTCATCCCGTGCGAGATGATGCACTTGACAACTCAGCCTCCATAGAAATTTTTCACAGAACTCACCAGTTTGCGCTATAGAGCTTCATATATATATATATATATATAAATTATATGTGTAAATTATTTATATATATAAATTATACATAAAGTGTATATAATATGAATTACATGTATATCTGTCTCGCTGTATGTCTGTCTCCGTATATGTCTCAGTTTTTCCGCTGTCTCTCTCTTCAAAATCCTGTTTTTCATCTGTATATGCATGCATCAAATATTTTGACTCCTGGTGGAACCAATCCATAACGCCAGATAAAAAGTCAGGAACCTCTCCCAACGTCACCCTATGATGAATTGAACGAAGTGACGATTGATCTCCTATACTGTCAGGAAATCGTGCCATGAAAAGAGGAACAGTCGAAAACTTCCACTTTCTGGCATATTAAAACTGATCAGACGGGACCTCATCCATTGCACTTTCCTAATATTACATTATATTGTAACTTATCTAATACTGTGTAGAACTCAAATCAATTCGAGTCAAAGCCTTTTTTTTCGAACATCACTCATATAGGTGAAGACACGTCAAGGTTTTTAATTAATAAAGCGAGACAGGTAACATTACTGAGTGAATGAGTGAATGAGTGAATGAGTGAATGAGTGAATGAGTGAATGAGTGAATGAGTGAATGAGTGAATGAGTGAATGAGTGAATGAGTGAATGAGTGAATGAGTGAATGAGTGAATGAGTGAATGAGTGAATGAGTGAATGAGTGAATGAGTGAATGAGTGAATGAGTGAATGAGTGAATGAGTGAATGAGTGAGTGAGTGAGTGAGTGAGTGAGTGAGTGAGTGAGTGAGTGAGTGAGTGAGTGAGTGAGTGAGTGAGTGAGTGAGTGAGTGAGTGAGTGAGTGAGTGAGTGAGTGAGTGAGTGAGTGAGTGAGTGAGTGAGTGAGTGAGTGAGTGAGTGAGTGAGTGAGTGAGTGAGTGAGTGAGTGAGTGAGTGAGTGAGTGAGTGAGTGAGTGAGTGAGTGAGTGAGTGAGTGAGTGAGTGAGTGAGTGAGTGAGTGAGTGAGTGAGTGAGTGAGTGAGTGAGTGAGTGAGTGAGTGAGTGAGTGAGTGAGTGAGTGAGTGAGTGAGTGAGTGAGTGAGTGAGTGAGTGAGTGAGTGAGTGAGTGAGTGAGTGAGTGAGTGAGTGAGTGAGTGAGTGAGTGAGTGAGTGAGTGAGTGAGTGAGTGAGTGAGTGAGTGAGTGAGTGAGTGAGTGAGTGAGTGAGTGAGTGAGTGAGTGAGTGAGTGAGTGAGTGAGTGAGTGAGTGAGTGAGTGAGTGAGTGAGTGAGTGAGTGAGTGAGTGAGTGAGTGAGTGAGTGAGTGAGTGAGTGAGTGAGTGAGTGAGTGAGTGAGTGAGTGAGTGAGTGAGTGAGTGAGTGAGTGAGTGAGTGAGTGAGTGAGTGAGTGATGAAGTAAAGGAATGAAAAAAGGAACGAATGAACGAACGAATGAACGAACGAATGAACGAATTTCATCTGATAGAAAACCCTTATAAGTATGAACAGCTGAATGAACTAGAAGACAAACGAACGACTAAACGAGGAAAATCTGGACGCTTGTATATGGACAGCCGAAACACGAACTGAACCTATTCTCGTGAAGCTACGTCAGGTCAGGTCTTTCCTCATCGTTATCTCGGCGCCAGAGAAAGCGATTCCCGATCGACGATCATTTAGATTTGATGATCTGACGCCCCATAGAAATGCTACAATCATCGGCGCCCTTTGCACGCCTTTCACGCCATCCGGTCATTTGCGTCAGCAACCGCAGCAGCGCTACACAAAGACCAAATTCTTATCCTCCTCTCCGAGATTACGTTCTTTGCCTTCATATCTAGATTTAACAGATACTAATGCCGCAAGAACGATCGCAGATGACCATCATCTGGAAATGGAATGAAATTATCCAAAATTTACTTAAAGCGTAGACAACTTGAGTAAATTTGTCTGGATATAGCGCGCTGATATAAAGTAAACCTTAAATGAAATTGAAAACTCTAAGTAAAGTGGGCTTGTCTGGAAGTAAATTCAAATTGATATTAAAGCAAACTGTCTGGAAATAAATCAACAGTCTGGAAATAAATATGACCCGTCCTCAAATAACGTAAAATATGTGATGCTTGTGATAAGGGTGCTTCAATAGGATGTTCGTTGGAGTGACCGATGGTCACAGGTGGCTATTCAATCTACCGACCAACACCCGACGAATGCCTTTTCTCCGTCCTCCTTGTACCTCGACGAATATCCGAGCGTGCGTCATCTTGCACCAGTGAGGGACTACTCGTCGACAGCATACCCATGTCCGCGAACACCGTCGGCAGTCGTCAATCTACCCTATCGACGCAACTTGTCCGTTTCAGAGACTCTGAACATCCATGACATCTGTCAGCTGTCGACGGGAATCCGTTGGTTGATTCTACGCATGTGCGTGGGCCCACCAACGGTGACTTTCTCAGTTTACTGTGCATAGTTTTGCTAACTGGAGTATTTCATGGTTTGTAATGACATTTAGCATCATTTAGGATAGCGCAGATAGCGCCTCTGAGTTGATATCTTGAAGGGGCGCTATATAAATGCTGGATTACATCACATTTAAACATTAGATTTTCTATGAAGCAGAAATTCCTGATTGTAAGCCACACTCACGGGTGCTCTCTATGCCAAACAGCCATCGAACCACACTGTACTTATAGTAACATGGATTCTGGATTGTTAAGATCGTGCATGCGATGAACGAGAAATGGGTCGCGTCCGGTCTATATCAAGACCTGCGTATAAATGAACAAATCTAAATCACGACAGATTTGATTCCTCCTTCGCATATCTCGTTTCCTCCGCTGGCACGAATTCCATCCACATCCTTGTTCATTCTTACCAGTCTCCATTTCCTCGAATCTAGTTCCATCTCGTCATTTGAATTCAAATGACGAGATAGCTTTCAGCGGAACCGCTTCCAGGTCGATATTTGTCGAGGTGGGTTTAATGTCTCGATGAAAGATCATGAGAGATCACGAAGGATCGTGAAGGATCAAGAAGGATCGTGAACGATCATATTCAGGTGCTGAGCATAAATGTGAACCAAGTACGCTCGCGTTAACAAAAGTTCATTCGCACTAAAAATTTATAATTCATATATTCCCCGTCGACTTGCTCTGTACTTTAATATTTATCGCCCGTTTCTTTTGCGCTTAGTACACTGCCATCACGCATTCGTCCTTTGAACCAGCAATTCATTTATTTCAAATTATAGTTATGCAAGCACACATTTAATTCGAAATATTGCCAGTGCAAAACGCATTGCGCTTAAGATGTTATCGAGGCGAATCATCATGACCTTATTGCTTATTGCGCAATTGCTCTGAACGTTATGCCTTTCGACTCTCGCTTGTCCTTTGTTTCATTTGACCTTTGTCTCACATCATCATACATGTATGACCATTGCTTCACATGTCCATTGCTTCACATGTCCTTTGCTTCACATGCCCTTTGTTTCACGTGCTCTTTGCTTCACATGCCCTTTGCCTCACATGCCCTTTGCTTCACATGGCCATTGCTTCACATATCCTTTGCTTCACATATCCTTAGCTTCACATGTCCTTAGATTCGTATTCCTCTTTTCTCCCAGAACCCCGTGATTCATGCGCCCTTTGCTTCCAATGCCTCTCCTTCTTTTGTCCTCTGCTCTCTCTGTTCCTTGCATCCCGTGTCCATTGTTACCACTTTGCCATCTTTCATTGACCCATTATATAGGTTTTTCCTATCGATTGAAATCGATCGATTGGTCTGCGCAGAACATAATTCCTGGTCGCCGTCGTCGAAGGTAGCTGCCTCCGTCTGGCCGGAAAGATATTCACTCGGTCTGTTCTCGACCAATTCTTAAGATGTAGGGGACATTCATGTAGCTCCTGCTTCTGAGGGGTTGGCCCTGGCGCCCCCCGACCAACATCAAACGGTTGCGCAACGTAGGCGGGCAAAGGCTGTGGACAAGTGCTTGGGGTAGATTTCCAGGATCAACGACCGTTGGATTAGTAGGTGGCAGGAGAGATGAAGGGATGGATTGATGGAAGATGAGGGGCAGATGAATGGATGGGTAGATGGATGGATGAATAGATGAACGAATGAATGAACGTATGGATGGATGGATGGATGGATGGATGGATGGATGGATGGATGGATGGATGGATGGATGGATGGATGGATGGATGGATGGATGGATGGATGGATGGATGGATGGATGGATGGATGGATGGATGGATGGATGGATGGATGGATGGATGGATGGATGGATGGATGGATGGATGGATGGATGGATGGATGGATGGATGGATGGATGGATGGATGGATGGATGGATGGATGGATGGATGGATGGATGGATGGATGGATGGATGGATGGATGGATGGATGGATGGATGGATGGATGGATGGATGGATGGATGGATGGATGGATGGATGGATGGATGGATGGATGGATGGATGGATGGATGGATGGATGGATGGATGGATGGATGGATGGATGGATGGATGGATGGATGGATGGATGGATGGATGGATGGATGGATGGATGGATGGATGGATGGATGGATGGATGGATGGATGGATGGATGGATGGATGGATGGATGGATGGATGGATGGATGGATGGATGGATGGATGGATGGATGGATGGATGGATGGATGGATGGATGGATGGATGGATGGATGGATGGATGGATGGATGGATGGATGGATGGATGGATGGATGGATGGATGGATGGAAAACGTCCTGTTGTGGGCAGTGGTGTAACTCTTTTGCCACTGCGTGTGCCACGAACACTGCGCAGTTCCCATTCATATCAATGAATCTGATCACCAATACATTGTTTTTGCAGAAGAACAAAATAGAAGATAGATGGATCGATTGATGGACGGATAAATAGATTTACATCGAACAGACAGACAAAGAGACTAACATGCGGAAGGACAAACGGGCATACATATACATACACAAACAATGTGTCAGAGACAAGGAAAAGGCAGGATACGAACAAAGAAACGAGAGAAAGGAAGATTCCACAGCCGAAGTCTTAACAGACGGAGGATAATAATAGATAGGAGGAATGCGAAGTCAGAGAAGAGCAAAAAGAAGAAGAAGAAGAGGAAGAAGAAAAAAAAGAAGAAGAAAAGAAAAGAAAGAAGAGGAAGAAGAAAAGAAAGAAGAGGAAGAAGAAAAGAAAGAAGAGGAAGAAGAAGAAGAAGAAAGAGAAAGAGGAGAGAAAGTGCCGGTCAGTGAGCGTAGCCGCGTTCCACGGTCTTCATTTGGATGTAGCAATCATTCTCCATCTTCAACGCAAGAAGGCTGCTTCTTCTTCTTCTTCTAACTGTTCTTCTAACTGTTTTTCTTCTTATTCTTCTTCTTCCTCTTCTAATTCTATTTCGTCTTTTTCTTCTTCCTCTTTTTCGGTTTTGTCACATTCCTCTTTTTTCTTCTTCTTCCTCCTCCTCCACCACATCTTCATCCTCTTTCTCTTCTTCTTTTTCCTCTTCTTTTTCTTCCTCTTCTTCTTCCTTCCCTTGCTCTTGTTGCTGACATTGTTTATGTTCTTGTTCATCTTCTTCGCATTCCTATTCTTATTCTGATATCATTTGTTGTTTATTTTTCTATCTGTTACTTACATTCTTTCACTTATCTTCGCATTCTGTTTCGAATTTTACTTATCCTAACTTTCCACGTATTCTTCTTTTAGCTTCCCAGCGTGTGTGGCATTTTAAAATCTCACCTGAACCGGATTATAGACAATTCACTGGTTTGCTCATATACCTCGATCGAACAGCGAATCCGTCTGAGCTTAAATTAAAGAAGAAGAAGAAGAAGAAGAAGAAGAAGAAGAAGAAGAAAAAGAAGAAGAAAAGAAAAGAAAGAAAAGGAAGAAGAAGAAAAAGAAGAGGAAGAAGAAGAAGAAGAAGTAGAAAGAGAAAGAGAAGAGAAAGTGCCGGTCAGTGAGCGTAGCCGCGTTCCACTCTTCCTTCTTCTTAAAGTCGTCCTTGATTTCTTACGGATATACGTCATGCAGCAATTATATTCCTCGTAATTGTGGCATTGGAAATTTAAGGATCCCTCGTCTGTTGTTAAGCTACGGTTCAACTAAGGAACACTCTTTATGACGGGCCACACACATTTTTATTGGGAAATACCGGATGCAAACGACGCCCGGATTAATTCCGACCTTCGCCGCTGAGATGAAAGGCGATTGCTTTACCCACTTGTGGCTCTACACATGCATGTTCATGCGAAGGATATTAATCAATCAATTCACAGACTAATTAGTTGCCTTATTAGCGGAAAGGTCGGCGATCAATCATTAGCTTTGCACTCGGGACAGTCTCGACGGAACAGATTGTTCGTTGATTGGCTGTATGCCCACATGAATCCCATAGGGACCCATACTCCCATATGGGACCCGTATAGAGTCAATTTGGTTCCACCTAATGTCAGTGGACAGGCCGACAAAACCAGACATGGTAGCAAATTAATGGATATTATGTTTATTAAAAAGCCTCCGTCGAGCGGCGATTAGACATATCCAGCAATCCTTAGTAGGCGCTATTAAAATCAAGGCCATATTACATTTTTGCACGTAGATAAGTATTAATGTGAGTAAGTTAGTTAGCACATTCTTGAATACTACATTTTCACACGCACAAACAGACAAACAGCATTAAGCTATATTTCAATACACCGAAGCAATAATGGCTTATTAAAAATCTAAATAATTGAGTTGATCGAAATGAATAAAACTATGGTACTCCAAGTCATCTGTGTTTCATACTTGATGTACGTATGTATGTATGTATGCATGTATGTATCTAAACATTAAGAATAGTACATATTCAGTGCCTCACATGAGCGCTGCATTTGATAGACTAAACGACGTTGATGGCGAATTGCAAGATTGTAACCAACCTGAAGCTACAACATGTCCTGTGTATAGACATTATTATGAAATGTCGTCTTTTATGCTGCGAACGGGTTTGCTGTGTCCTGAGTGTCTGAGAAACATGGATCCACACACGTTCCAGGATAAATAAACAGAAAATATGTATTCATCGCATCAGTGGGATTATCAGATTATCTCAAGACGGATTACACGCGTGGAGTCTCATAACACGGACCAGATAAATGGCGATGGTTTTCAGAGGCTGACACTTCTATAGAGATAGAAGACTTCTACAGCACATTCACCCGATCTAGTTCGAATTCATAATATGGTGAGTTGTGTCTGGCTCGATAGCCTTTTGTTTTGAGTGGTAGTCTATAGGAACACGCAGCGCGTAGGTTCAACCCTCATAAGTGCAAGTCTTTCAAGCTTAATTGAACAGCATCATCGGTTGATGCTCTGGGATTATATAATAGCGCTTAATAAATGCCGAAGTGATTACGATTACGAGAGGATACGTAGCACAAAAGCAAATCCGAAATGTTTATCAATCAAAAAAATCAGTCAATCTATATAGCGCCTTTTCAAACTAACAGTTCAGATTCGCTCTCGACCCAGGCCCGGTCAAAGAGGAAAGTCTTGGTTAATTTATAGAAAGAGCTACACAGGTCGCGCGGGAGAGAGCGTAGGTCGGATGGGAAGCTGTTCTAAACAGTGGGATCCATAATTGAGAAAGCTCTATTCTGTCTGGTGGCGATGCGAGCGTGTTGAACCACAAAGTCTCCTCTGGAGAGAGCGAGAGAGACAGAGAGAGAGACAGAGAGAGACAGAGAGAGACAGAGAGAGACAGAGAGAGACAGAGAGAGACAGAGAGAGAGAGAGCGAAGAGATCGGCGGCAAGAACTGCAGTCCGAAGTTAAGGTGAATAGATCCCGAAGATAGACACAGATGTCAGAGGTTCAGTGAGCGCAGTTGCCGTTCCATTTTGTCCGTAACAGCATCAATTATGGGTTCGAAGGCATAGGATGATATCTTCAGTCACAACATCTCTTGAAATGCTTCCACCGGACGATGCAGTGATTGCGTGACCTGACGCAGCACGGTGTTAGGATTCGACTGCAGGTCATATCAGATTGACATCTACTTATCAAGTCATGCAACACCGAGAAACAGTTTACTTGCCTTCTCCTCTTCTTTCTCGAACGCTCTCTTTTAACCTCTTCTTTCAAAAGATATCGCTTCCATTCGTGTTTCTGTTATCATCCATATCATTAATATAAATCATGTACTCATATATACATAGACACATACATGTATATACATGTATATATATATTGTGTTTGATGTATAACATATTTAAACTTCTGTAATTTTATGTAACGTGTAATAATCTTTCATGTTATACATTTGAACGTGATTTGGTTTGGCCTATTATAGCTGCAGGTTGAAATATGCTGTGTTCCACTATCATAGGCCTATTGCTTGCCTTTTTTCGAGCTGGGAGTATACGTGGAATGTTGCAATCGATCAGAGTGGAACATATTGTTATCAGTATGGAAAGGACCTGAGAGGGTTCAATCATGTGATTAGGCACAGGTTGAAAATGAGATTGTATAAATCATGCCCATCGGCATGGGTAAGAATTGAGAATGTATAAGCATGCCAATGATTAGAGTACAATGGGCTAAAATTGAGAAAGTAGAAATCATGTGAAACGGCGTGGTATACGAACTGAGAAGGTAGAACTCATGTGAAACGACATAGGTAGGAACTAAGTAGGTAGAACTCATGTGAAGCGGTATGGGTATGAAGTGAGAAGGTAGCAATCATGTGAAATGGCTTAGGTATGAACTGAGAAGACATAGATGATGTGAAACGGCATTGGTAAGGATTGTGATGGTAGATATCATGTGAAGCAGCATAGGTAGGAACTGAAAAGGTAGAACTCATGTGAAACGACATCTGTAGGAACTGAAAAAGTAGAACTCATGTGAAACGACATGGGTAGGAACTGAGAAGTAAGATAATACTGAGAACTAAAGAAAATATGTATCAAGCGTTGATGCATGTAGATAGGTCACTGATCATTGGTAGAAATTTGAAATTGAAACAACAGCAGAACGAGAGAGAGTGATCATGGTCCTCCTGTGACGAGATGATAGCGCTGTGATCAGATGATGGCCCTGTTGGTCAATGTCTCTGGGGAGCAATTCATTCTCATCGGTTAATGCCACGGTCGACACATGTCGTTGGGTAGAAACGCTCTTCCTGTCCTGTCGTTTGAAGTCGGAAGTGGATTCGATTCTGTTACAAAATATTTCACACTTCGTCTCTTTTCATATCTGTCAGAGTGATTTCACGTCTTCGCTTTTTGGTTTTTGATATAAAGATCACTGCACTTGAAAAATTGTTATAGAAAACATGCTGCAGGCAATGGACAGATAGACAGAGAGATACAAAGATACAGAGGCAGAGAGACAGAGAGAGACAGAAAGAGAGAGAGAGAGACAGAGGGAGAGAGAGTGGTACTCAGAGAGACCGAGATAGGCAGAGAGACGGAGAGAGACAGATTTGAACACTGCAGAGAGTTCGAGATCGAAATACAGAAAGAGAGACTGAGAGCGCGAGATCGTTGCAGATATATGCAAACAAACTGACAGAGAATCTATTGAAGAGATTGAAAGATAGGTTAAGAAAAGAAATGGAGAACGAGAGTGACAGAGAGAAACATTAAAGGATGAAGAGAAACAGAAAGATATGCTTAGACACGCAAGAGAAAACAAAAAAGAACGTCCTATGTAACTGACAGACATATTATATGGGAGTGAAACAGACAGACAGAGACAGAGATAGAGACAGACAGACAGAGACAGAGATAGAGACAGACAGACAGAGACAGAGATAGAGACAGGCAGACAGAGAAGGGGAGAGAATGAATACCGGATAATATGACTGAGAGAAAAAGACAGACATCAAGTGGGAAAGGAAGAGAGAGAGAGAGAGGAGAAGAGAAAGGAGGTCTTGCGGTCAGACAAACAGTGAGATTGCGGCTACGTGATGACCAGGCATCAGCAGCTGAGCGAAGGAGGTTATAAGGGCGTCGAGAGATTTGCTGTCTGTAGCTTGTTCTTCAATGTCTCTCGACCTTCGATGTAATATTCAACGAAACTAATTGACGCGACAGCTGTGTCTCCATGTCGGAGCCCTTCTTTCTTGACCAGTCTTGCAGACACAGGATCAGCAACTACGGCGTCACCATCTCTCTCGGATGCGGGCTTACGCCTGGTGTTGCTAATGGTCATGACGCCGGGTACTCGGCTGAGGCGATGCCGATTCAATCTCTCATTATCTGTCGGTGAAGTGCCTTAGCGCCATACCCAAGATATCACCGCCTCCTCTGCACCATTTCCAGCGGATTTAACCGTGGTTTTACCGAGTGCCCCTTTCTCTATACTATCTACTGCGGGCGTCGCTGTGGATAAAATCTATGCCGTTGAAAGATGCCTCTAGTGTCGGATAAGAAGAGCAGGTGAACACATGGTAATAGTTATAACAATATCAGGTGAACTCATGGTTATAATTTACAATGCAGCATCATGAACGCTAGCTAATTGGTCGATCATTATTAATTATTACTATGATTGCTACCATTATTGTTACTTTTATTTTGTGCCCCAAACCCTGAAGGATCATTGAAACCTTGAAATAATAATAATAATAATAATAATAATAATAATAATAATAAATAAATAAATAAAGCTATGGGATGCGGGCGCATTGTTTCCCTCGCCGTATGGTCTAGTCTTTCATCTTTGCCGCCAAGGGTCGAATTTCGGCTACGAAGTGGAATTAGTTTAATTAAAACTGACAGCACGCGTGAGGGTGGGATGGGGTGGGGGCGAGAGGCAGTGGCATAGAGCTCTCGAGACAGGGTGTTGAGAAGCAGGTTGTGGTGGATGGTAAGGTCGTGTTAGAGGTTTGCGCTAGATCAATTCTCAGATGCTATAATTTTGATGAATTGAACATAGCTTGCATATGCATACGTCGACACCTCACTACTATTATTACTTACTTATTATTAGTATTACTATGATTACTTACTTATTATTAGTATTACTTACTATTATTACTTACTTATTATTATTACCTACTTATTATTACTTACCTATTATTATTACTTATTTATTATTACTTATTTATTATTACTTACTTATTATTATTAGTATTTCTATTATTACTTATTTATTATTAGTATTTCTATTATTACTTACTTATTATTAGTATTTCTATTATTACTTACTTATTATTAGTATTACTATGGTTTACTTATTTTTAGTATTACTTACTATTATTACTTACTTATTATTATTACTTATTTATTATTACTTATTTATTATTATTACTTATTATTATTACTTATCATTATTATAATTGGAATAACAAGTCGTATCTTGACGCATAATTCATACAACTGAAGCAGCAGGAAATTGCTGGCGAGTGTATCTCGGCGACGATCCAATGGAGTCTTGGACAAAATATTGCTAAGGCGCAATAGAAGTAATTGGAAAGGAAATAATATCTGCTCATGACCAACTATAACTGATTAGAAGCGCCACCCATCTGGGGGTTCCTCGCTCAGCGATGCATTCCATAGTGCACCACGTGATTCCATGTTCGTCAATAATCGCCCTCCCATTGAGATAAGTTTAAGTTTGGTTTTACGTCCATCGAGAGCGTCGAAGATCCAACTGTTCGGATGCTAGACGTCACATGCACATCTCGAGACACATTCGGTCAACGCTATACTATACATTAATGTCTTCCGCACCCAGACACTAAAACGAACCTCAAGGGCGAATGTTTACGACGGGCAACCCTTGACCTCCTCTTCGATCGAACTGACGCATGCGCCGTCGAACGCAGAACCGGATACGGCGACCGCGCATGCGCACGCGCCCGCTGAACCTCGGTTTATTGAGTGCGAAGTCAATTAAGTTGCCGAGAACGGCGCTGCCTGGCGTAACGACCCCGACCCATGACCGGGTGCCAGAGGTGCGCTGGACAGAATCCTTTACGGATCAGTGAACGTGATCGAAGAGAGAAGAATTCGATCAGACAAAGGAACGGAGATTACGTACAACGACGATCGAATTTCTTTGAAGCGGATCAATGCAACAGAAGCGACGCCATCTGCCGGTCGCTTTTATGCCACATCCGGCTGCATTCTAGAGTATTGTACTGCGCTGTGCTTTGGTGTTGCGCAGCTGTGTTAGATTGCTGTGTGCTGCTTCGCTGATCAGTTGAACCCAACCTCTGTCTGCTGGAATATACTGCACCTCATGAGTCTCCACTGGAATATCATGCAAAGGACTGATACTGTATCAATCAATCAATCAATCAATTAACAATCAATCAATCAATTACTCTATCGATCAATCAGTCAATCAATCAATCACTTAATCAATCAATCAATCAATTACTCAATCAACCAATCAACCAATCAATCGTTGTTTATTTCACTGCCAACAACATATCACAACTACTACAGTTCCTACAACTGTTTTTGGATCACCCAGGAGTGGCGTCAACTCTCTATAGCAGTTATGTGCGCTTATCTAAGTATTATGCACGTATGTATCTTATGTACGTATTCGGTACGTACTCACGCATGCATGATTGCATGTATGTATGACATGTATGTAAGTGTGCATTTATATGCATATATGATTACATATATTTATGTCAGTCTGCATGTATATATATGTATATATATATACATGCTTGTACGTTTGTATTTATGTTTGTTGCGCGCTATTAAACGTAAGCTATTTAATTTTAGGACACTTAATGTCAGCGTAAACTGTTTTTGTCTAACACATCTCATTGTTCTCCTACTTGTCTATTTCGAAGGACTTCTTGTCTAATAATTTTACCGGCCCGCAGTAGGCCTATTTGGTATATTTAGTCACAATAATCCCTCAAAGGCTCAGCGTTGCTTATATATTATTTACGTTCTGTTCATCCGTGACCAGATTACATTGTATCATTGATTGTTGTCAATATTTCATCCGCAGGTTTAATCTTATCTTACGAACAACCCACTGCACGCATGCGCCTACATTACACAACCGTAAACTATTATGTTGTACTCACACGCATACATCCTTCCGGACACATACATGACGCACGGCGGAGCATTGTTTTTAAAGATGAGTCGCTAGGTGACACGTGTGAAACGGAAATGCTGAGATATCTTTGTACCCAGAACGGGGTTTGAAATGACTGACATGAAGACCATATCCTGTGTTGGGGGCTTTTAAATATTGATGATTCTCAAATCGAACAGGGTTTGAAGTATACAACTAATAATCTAATAATCTGCCAAAATAATTGTAAGACCCATTTTCACATGTTTATTTAAATCCTTACTACCTCACCTAGCAGGGACTCAGATGCTACGTCACGCATTTTAGAATGACGCCATTTCATTGCTTACACTGTACAGTAGTGTTGTCTATTTTCAGGAATTTCCAGTGCTATCCTGATGCTACGTCAAACATTTTAAAATGACGTCATTTCATTGTGTACGCTACACTGTACGTTGTCTGTTTTTAGGGATTTCAAGTACTATCCTGGTTTCACCGTAATGCATTTAAAAATAACGTCATTTTATTGTGTACACTGTGAAGTATTCGTTGTCTATTTTCAGGAATTTCAAATATACTATCCTGGTGTTAAATTATGTTAGTTTTTGTACGCTTAGTGTGTTCTTTATTATGGTTCTGTCTGGCTGGGACCTTACAGTTTTACCGAACGGGGCCAACACATTTGTTAATCCTGCTTGGATAATCCAGACCCATAATCTTGTCAAGGAGTCGGATTGAAATACGGGACGGGTATGCAAATCGATAAAGATTAGTCTCAAGTTTCGACTTGAATGAGAATAATCGATTAACGACAATTTTACGTACATTGTATAGAACTGAACTCAGTTGAGAATTCCAATTATTAGGATCAGCGATCGAGAGAGACGAAGGGTACAATACACTGTTCGTCTGTAAGGCTCGTCACGACTCACGAGTCACTGGACCGAGTCACTTGACCGGGTCACAGAATCCAGGGATCGATTACAGCATCTATTTGAGTGAGAGGTACACATGAGACGATCGGTTGGTTAAGGTGTACAGAGGCGTCAATCCCTCTGAGTGATGGAGGCAAACCCATCCGGTCCCAAGTGTCAGGAAGGCAAGACATTCCCCCGTAACACTCAAAACGAGGGAGGAGACTATTGTTGTTGGATTTAAAGATTATTTCATAGAAATACATTAACTCCTGGTTTACTTTTGTATATATGCGCATTGATATTAATGTTTCAATATATATTCATTTATTTATAGAGGCCTACAGTTGCTTATTGTTTTGTTTCATCGCGGAGTTGCATATATCCTCATTTACTGTTTTTAGTCATTTATTTGCAATTATATTTATATTCGACAGGTTACGTTGGAAGGAGGTGTTTGCAACTGAAATTAAAGAGAGATTTCGTCTAGAAATTATCATGACTGTAGACCCTCACGCTTACTCAGATCTAGTGAACGAAAGTTATTATAAATTGCAAAAATCATTTTAAAGTAAATGATTATAAAATATGTTCGACGGTTGCCTATGTGATAGATCTAGCTGATCAACTGTGGGTGTAATTGTATGGTCGGCCACTTCATCAGTCTCAATGATCTTCCTCTGGTGCTGAACCTCTTGTCATCGATGCCTGCTGCATCACTCTGGTCGTCCTTCATCAGCATCCTGGCTACTTCCGCTGCCGTCTGACTGGTGCCACTCCTTCGGCCGAAGAGCAGGTGGTTGATGTTGGGGTTGAGGTTGCGCTTCCCAAAGAAGAGACCCGTCAGCTTCGGTGAATCCTCGTCGCCTCCGCTGCCGTAGGGTGCGGAGGATGAATGGGATAAGGAGAAGTGAGAGGATGGAGCAGCTGATGCGCAGACTAGGGATGAGAAGGAGGAGGAGGAAAGCTGAGACAGGAATTGATGCGACACAAGAAACGTCAAAACAAACAATGACACCACGTGACGCATGGCGAATGCCGAAGGTTCACTACTGCAACACAAAGACATATCGTTTTTGTGTTATCATTCATTATAGGCCTATCAGTTATCATTAGCAACAATAAAATCAGCAGCATGAGTTGATGTTGTCGCAGTAGTAATAATAGCAGTGTAGTAGTAGTAGTAATAATAGTGGTGGAAGCCGTAGTAGCTGTGTTGGTAATAGTAGATGTAACATTTGAGGTCGTTACCAGTTAGGCCTCATAGACCGCTATTTGACTGCTTATGATTGACATAGGCCTAACTGTATACTATAGGCAAACAGTTGCAAACATATAAAGTTACAGATCTGGAAGGCAGACATCTTCACGTAAATACAGTACAGGATGTGTTGTTTCCTAAAAACTGTAATGTTTACCTTATGGGGTTTATGCTGTTCATGATCCCGAAAATGACCATTGACATTTTCCTATCACGAGGAGTTTGTTTCCAATAACCTATTAAAAAATTTCTTTTACACCTTTGATGTACTTATGTGCTTTCAACAGGCTAATCTGTGCTATGTATTCCAGGTATTTGTTGCCTGGAAAAATGCTCAGTGAATGTTGCAACACTTGCAATGTTAATGGTATTAATTGTTCATGCCTGTTTATACCAGTAAGGTTGTCTTGCCAGCTCATCACATCAAGTTAGAACTGGTAAAGAACTTTGTCAAGGCATTGAACAAAGAGAGGTAGGGAGAGTCTTCGCAGGACGTTGTTGACCACCTTCTTTGCAGCACCAAATCACCAAATATAATGTACAGCTAGCTGAAGAGGTGGTTCAAATGCAAGTCAGATTATGCAGCATCATGCTTCAAATGAAAGTCACTGGTAATCTATTTTATATATATATATATATTATATATATATTATGTATATATATCGTTAATATGTGATTATGTATATATGTGGTTAACATGTGACGCCACTGTCACCTTTCGTTCGTCACCCGTATTGTATTCCAATCTATATTCGCTCAATTGGATAGAAAGTTTTCTGTCCAACCGCTGACTGTCAATCGAGGCTTTGACTGTTACGGGAAAAGAGGCTGAGTGCACTGATTGTACAACGTCAGTGGGTAGTCCAGATGGCAAGGGAGAGGAATAAGTAAAGATCTGTTATTGCTACATTTCAATTTTGTGAAAGTGGTGTCCATTAAAGTAATTCCACGACAAATGGAAAGGCGAACTGAGATTATATTTAATATCGGATCCAACTGGTTGCGATGGTATCTTGCGATGTCTATTACAGTCTTACAGAGTTTCAGCGGCTCCACAAAAGAGAGGAAGGGCCGAGAAAAACTCTGAGCAATCGTCCGCCCGCGAATGACATTCCGGAATCAAAGGAAGTCCATTTCCGTTGAAGGCTAGCTTCCGGTTACTATTAACATCCGGTGTTGTGTAGCACAGCTTTTATCTAAGAACTCCTGTTGCATTTTCGATTGCGAATGGAATATTGCGTGTCGTGTGTGCAGCCAGTGCATCCAGTCATTACAGCTGTGAGAGGATGAGTTCGGATTCAGAGGATGGGGTCTCAGTCCTAGATGGAAGGATAGATGGAGAGACACGACACTGAACACTGCCATAAAATGGTGCTTTTAGCCTCGGACCTATAGAATCCAAACGCATGCGGACACAGTATACCTGCGACTATAGGGACCAGATTGTTGATTGCAATGGTTGCGTAGTGACAATGCGTACGACATGCTGTCAATCCATGTTCCTCTGAACTTGTGTATTTGTCTGTGTGTCTGTCAGTCTCTTTGAATGTCCATACATCTGTATATGTTGTTTTGTGCGCCTGTCTGTGTGTCTGTATGTCTTCTTATCACTTAGTATGATCAGTATCTGCTGCTTGTGCAATTAAATATTATTAGATTGTCTTAAAACAGGAGTTAGTAGATGGCGCTGCAAAGTTAGAAATTAGATTGAAATTCATCAGAGCAGGATTTACGTGTATACCAAAGAACTGTCTTGTATTACCGGCATTGTCCTTCCCTCTGGGCGTCTCTGTCTCTCTTACCCTCTCTCTCTCTCTTTCTCTCCCTCCCTCCCTCCCTCCCTCCCTCTCTCTATCTCTCTCTCAATCTCTGAATTACCAGCACTGTTCTTCCCTCTGCGCGTCTCTCCCTCTCTGGCTCTCTCTTTCTCTCTTTTTCTCTGTCTCTCTGTCTCTGTCTTTATCTCTCTCTCAATCTCTGAATTACCAGCACTGTTCTTCCCTCTGCGCGTCTCTCTCTCTCGTTCACTCTCTCACTCTCTCTGTCTCTGTGTCTCTCTCTCTCTCTCTCTCTCTCTCTCTCTCTCTCTGAATTAACAACACTGTCCATCCCTCTGTGCGTCTCTCTCTCTCTCTGGCTCTCTCTTTCTCTCTTTTTCTCTTTTTCTCTGTCTCTGTCTCGCTCTCAATATCTGAATTAACAACACTGTCCATCCCTCTGTGCGTCTCTCTCTCTCTGGCTCTCTCTTTCTCTCTTTTTCTCTGTCTCTCTGTCTCTGTCTCGCTCTCAATATCTGAATTACCAGCACTGTTCTTCCCTCTGCGCGTCTCTCTCTCGCTCTCTGTCTCTGTCACTCTCTCTGTCTATCTCTACGTATCTTTCTCTCTGTCTTCCTTTTCTCTTTTCTTTCTTTCTCTATCTATCTATCTATCTATCTATCTATCTATCTATCTATCTATCTATCTATCTATCTATCTATCTATCTATCTATCTATCTATCTATCTATCTATCTATCTATCCATCCATTTATCTATCTATCTGTTTATCTGTCTGTCTGTCTGTTTTTCTATCTATCTATCTATTAATATATACATATATATATAAATATATATATATCCATCCATCTGTCTATCTCTATGTATTTCTACCCTGTATGTCACAGGTTTTATGATCGTGTCTCTGCCTGTCTGTCTGGCTCTGTCCCCATATCTGTATCTGATCCTCTCTTTGTCCATGTGTTTGTCTGCATAGGTGTGCGCGTTTGTTTGCCTCCCGCTACTTCTTTAGCGCAAGTCGTACCGCTTCAGATCCATTTTTTACTCCTTAAGTTGAATTTTGGACCACGTAGGCTCACTTCGAACTGGGTCTACTATTTAGCTCCATCTTACTTTAGAGACTCAGATCACTGACTCTGCATTTCGTAAGGCCCTACTACTCACGGTGATTTTGCCTTCAACGCCGGACTACCTATGATGCACAGTTAGGACGATGAAGCCAGCAGAATTCTTTACATTTGATGAGTAGGTAAATGAAGAGCTAATCGCATTGAAACTGCTTTCTGTTTTATCCCTATTACAACCAACAGCAAGTTCAGCTTCATCATCATCATCATCATCATCATCATCATCATCATCATCATCATCATCATCAATAGTACCAATATCATCATCATCTTCGTCGTCGTCATTAGTTCTTGAACTCTGATCATTTCTTTTTGTCTGCTGGTATATCTAATCATATTCGTAATCATAATCATGATCAGTAAAGCTTCAAAAGCGCCTCTCGAGAGCCAAGCGCAGGGTACAAACTTATTCACGAGCACGCAGCGCTGAGTCAAGTCATGGGGAGGGTTGTGCGAAGGAGTTCGAAGTTAGGGAACCAGAGAGTCTGAGGACTTAATATGAAATCCTTATAACGCAATCAATCAGATTGCATAAAGTTCCATATCGTGATCGTGACATTTCGCTTCATGATATATGACATCTCATTTCAACATGTGATATTACATTTCATTTCATCCCATGACGCTACAGTCCATTTCAAAATGTACCATAGCCGTTCAGCTCATCAGATAACATCGCACATCATCTACTTACCAAGCATTGCACATCGCGCACCTCATCACACGACATAACATTAAACATCTAATTGCATAATATCACATTTCACGTCATTTTGACCATGAAGACCTATACATTACACTGAATATTAGCCTACGTTACGTATGATTATGACTGAGCTTACCTGTTTTGATGGCAGCTGTTCTGTCACTTTCTTTCGACGCTGATGCGAGGCTCTTGCTTTTAGGATGCTACGAATGATTGTCGTTCGCCTTATGTCAGCCTCTGCAACTAAAAAACTACGACAATAGTGCACGGAATTTATAGCAGAATTCTTGTGTAGAACATTAACGCAGGAGCAGCCAGATAGGTCTATATAAATATATGGAGGGGGAGAACGAGAGAGAGAGGAAGAGAGAGAGAGAGAGAACGAGAGAGACAGGAAGAGAGAGACAGAGAACGAGAGTGAGAGAGACAGACAGACAGAGACAGAAGAGACAGGGACAGACAGGCAGAGAGTAAGAGGCTTCTTTGTACATTGTAGCATTCATTCATCCGTTCGTTCTTCCGCTCATCCAAAGACTCTGTAAAAAGCTAGTCCACGGCGACCACGCATTCAACGCGTATCATTAAAGTATAGTATATCATGGCAGACAGCGAGCGTTTGTCGGCAAATGAGCGCTTGTCAAAAAAGCACTAGAGCGACAGTGTCTGTAGCACGAGGCTCAAACCGATGGGTGCCAAAACAAAGCCGCAGTCGTGTCAAACGTAGAAGTTGCAGTTCACTGAGATAGAGAGGCAGTACAATGAGCGTTTGCAATTACATGTACTGACGACAAGCTCCGAGCTGGAACGGTTCGCCCGTTGCCTTCAACTTGCGCCCAGTGTCTCGACATCTCAATAATTATTATTGCGTCACATAATAATCATATCGTTATTTACAGTGTTGCTTGCTAGGATGTGACAACATGCTAATTATGAAAATCCAGTCTGACACAACCATCTGAGTTCAGATCTCGTGTCAGCTCTTATAAATCGCATCAACAGCAGTCGAATGTAATGGTAATTTCGTTTCGTTTATTCTCGTTTATTGCAGCCATAGCAAACGGTACATGCAGTTAACAAACAATACAGATTATAAACTATAGGCTACAAAAGTCACCCCAAAAGGGATCGAAATCCCGCTAGCAGGGACACCCAAGTAGCTGAAATTAACAAGAGGAAAAGGAAATAAGATATACGTCAATCAATATTAGTCCTAATTCTAATTCGAGAGGGCTAAGATCATCGAAACAATTAGACAGTCATAAACGCGAACAAATTACCAACTAACCCTCAGCACCAAACAGAATCTTAAAAAATTAACTTAACTAATGCGGTTTGTGAGCCCGGACGACGGGTGGTGGACCAAAGGCGAGCGAGTGACCATGATAGTGCTATTATTACTTTTGGTATTCCGCAGGGCTCCAACTTAGGACCGCTCCTTTTCCTTCTTTATATAGATGACTTAGCCAGCGTGTCTTCAATTTTATTCTTTATACTGTTTGCAGATGATACTAATATGTTTCTTTCACATAAATCATTGGATAAACTTCTTGATAATATGAACTTGGAGCTATCAAAAGTAGCCGATTGGTTTTGCGCCAATGAGCTTACGATCAACCTGGATAAGACAAATTTCATTCTTTTCAGTTCTAATAGGAAAATTTCACCAAAGGATCTAAACCTTTTAAGTCTCCACATAAAAGGCACACCGATTGATCAGGTTGAATCCGCCAAGTTCCTTGGGGTATATGTCGACCACCATCTATCCTGGGCTGTACATATAAATGATATTGTTAATAAAATAGCTAAAAATATTGGTATATTATCCAGAGTTTCCCGCATTATCCCTAATTCCATTAAACTTCAATTATACCATACCTTGATTTATCCATACTTAACCTATTGTAATTTAATTTGGTCCTCAAATTATAAGTCAAGGCTCACTAAACTAGTGGTGCTACAAAAAAGGGCGATACGTCTGGTTGCGGGTGCCCATAGAGTTGCACATACTGACCCATTATTTAAAGATTTGCAGCTTCTAAAATTAGAAAAAATTAGAATTCTTCAAATAGGCATATTTTTTACCGCTATGAGCGCGGTCTACTCCCATCATTGTTCCTAAATTATTTCTCCGTGGGCTCCGACACCCATGCCTACTGCACAAGGAACTCCCGCGCTTACCGCTATGATAGAGCCCGAACAAATCTCCGTAAATTCAGTCTCAAATCTTCAGGTCCGCAGGTCTAGAACGCTATTTCGCTTGAAATCCGTTCGTCCATCAACCCTTATACGTTTAAAAATAATTTGCGTACTTTTTTAATAAATGAAATGGCTCGATGATATGATTTCCACAACTATCAAACGGGGCAGTTGGTCAAGATAGGTGGCCATTGCAGCTAACGCGTTGGAGGCGGCTATCGAAATAACTATGAAACCAATTTAATTGGGCACCTCTGATACCATAGTTTTCTAATTTTTTTAGGAGGATTTTATGGTTTACAGTATCAAACGCTTTCGCGAGGTCGAGAAATATACCCACAGAGATTTCGCCATTATCAATGGCTTTTGAGATCATATCCTCCATACTTAATAAAGCCATACAAGGGGAATGCCCCGATTGGAAGCCATGCTGCGATTTATAGATGATATTGGAGGATTTCACATAATTATTAAGTTTGTCGTACATTATTTTTTCATAAAATTTGGAAAAGAAAGGTAGAACCGATATGGGTCTATAATTAGCAGGAATATCCTTTTCTCCTTTTTTAAAAATTAGAACCACGTTCGTAGTTTTTAGCGATTGGAGGACCACCCCACTCATGAAGGAGCAATTGATAAGGTCAGCCAAAACGTCAGCAATGAGTGATATGCTAGGGATGACAATATACGGGTCAATATCGTCAACCCCCTTACTATGAGTGAGTCGAATATCTCGGTTTATATTCATGACTTCTTCAGCTGAAATCAGAAGGAGCCCCATCGAATTTTGCGTTGGTGCTTGTAGGAAATTCTCAAAAGGTAGAGGAGGGTCCGGCAGGTCTCTGGCAAGGGAGTCAGCAATGCTTACAAAATACATATTAAGGCCATTTGCCATGATTTCAGCGTCCTCCGTGCTTGATCCATTAATTTTCAATGATTGAATTACGGAATCATTTCTCCTCTGCTTCATAATTGTTCTAATGAGTTCCCAGGTCTTTTTTAAATCGTCTTTGTATTTACAGAATTCCATGGCGTAATAGTTCTTTTCTGCATTTGATCTAATAGACTTAAATTTATTCCGAAGTGTAATAAATTTCTTCTTATTAAGTTCACTGGGCAATTTCAAATATTTCCAATAGAGCCTATTTTTTGTTTTTAACGATTTATATAATCCTGGAGTCATCCATGGCTGCTTATATTTATGTTTGCCATGATAAGAATGAGGACTGCTTGGAAAGGATTTATCATAAAGATCCTTGTACTTTTTTATAAATATTTCATAGGCCTCATTTGCATCACCTCTGCCACATGTTTCTCGCGACAGATCCCAATTAGTCTCCGCAAGAGCCGATTGGAATTGGGCTTTTCCTTCCTCATTCACCATGCGGAAATGATTTCTGCTAGCCGTGAGATACTTTTGTTAGGCGCGCCCAATGAGAAACGAGCCTGAATAGGTAAATGGTCAGACAGGTCAGAAACTGTGATGGAGGAATTGATAAGTTCAGACCAACAGTTCACAAAGATGTTGTCAATTAAGGTATAGGAGTTTGGTGTAATTCAAGTAGGTCTGGTAATGGTTGGTATAAAATGGTGGGATGTTAAGCAGTTATAGAACTCGTTGGTTTCTGTATGGTCATTTACTTTAATAGATCTATATTGAAATCACCCAGAAGTACGACCTCTTTGGCAGTTCTAGTAGTCTGAGTCACTAGTTCTTCAGTATCCGTGTTAAAGTCTTTCGTGCTTAGACCCGGGGGCCTATACACTAATCCCAGCAGAGGAGAATGCTTGCTTAAGTGAACACGTATAAATAGGCTTTCGTAGGTGACATGAACTTTAGAACAAGTGGGGTTACAAAGCGCGTATTTTAAATTGTCTCTAATTAAGAACCCGACACCTCGGCCTCGCGCGCCAATCCTAGATCTATGCTTAAACTTGTATCCCGGTATGCATATTGTATCCTCGTTATAAGAGTCTACCCATGTTTCAGAGAGCGCCATAATAGCAGCAGAGGAGGAATACAGGATATCTTGGATCTCTTGCAATTTATGAATCATACTTCAACAGTTAATGTGAATGACTGAAAATTCTGTATCTGATTCAACATTCTGTACTTGGCTTATATTTAAAGTTATATACGGGCTTGACCATTGAGGGTTTATGAAGTAATTATGGTCCGGATCAGTGTCAATATTACTAAGGAGAGTACGCGAATCTTGCTCATTAGAAAACACTTCTAATTCAAGGCCTATGTCTAAGAATCCCTTGAAATTATGTTGCGTTACTTTATTTTCTTCAATTACGTCTGGCACTTCATCGTCAGAGGATGCACTCTCAGCTTTATAATCCCGAGGGGAGGGTATATTCATGGTACAAAGGTAGCATTTCCAAAGACACCCTTCCTACGTGGGGCAAGGATTACAGGCAGAAAGAAAATACACGCTATTACACACTTCACAAATTACAAATTTAATAGGTCCCACCACCGGCCGGGCACACACACCGCATAAGGAATGATTCGCCTGAGATGTACTAATGGTACATAGGAGAGTCAGCTGCCGCCTAAGAGAGTCGGAATATGAAACAAGGATTTTCTTTCTTTTTAAAAAAAAATGGAAGTTCAGTTTATATTCCAGTCTATCGTGGATGTTTTGATAGTTAATGTCTGGTTCGCACAAAAGATAGGCCTATCCAAGATTAATTATCTAAGATTATGGAGCTATTTAACGTCTCAACAAGGTAATTAGTGAGATCGAAAAAGACAGGCAAGATAAACATTCAACATCTTAGCTACGTTATAGAGTGGCACGACATCGTCAGGTACTCGAAGGTTACAGATATACCTGTAATGTAATGCGCATCGTTACAATCGTGAATCGATATGTAAGCTAATTTTATACCGTAGGCTTAACATATAATGTATATAACACAATTTATATATATCACATTATTATAGTATACAAATGCATATATATACACTACATATTATTTTTTCCTAATAAGATTCTCATCATGCAGTAGTGCTCCCACCTCGATAATGTATTAGCCAATAAGTGATGATCGAGCACTAGAGGTCTAGATGACAATACTGTTGTCGAGCCGTAAAGATTATCAACAGGTTAAATTAATAGTACAGTATTACAAAATGAAAAAACCCAAAGAAATGAAGGCCTCAAAAACTATCGATCAGACAGATCCACTTCGGTAGGTTCTTTTGGTGGCCAAGTTCCTTTGGACGATGAGTGACAACGAGTACAAAGTTAGATATGGTTAATTTCGACTCACAGATTATGGAGTAGATAGTTCGTTGTTCGCCTATGTAGAAGGTAAGTCATGGCACTGCGCAATCGACACGTGAGATGCTGGCTGCGATTAATCGGTAACGGTGGCGTACGTTTCCAGGGTCATCAGAGAATCGATTTTTATGGGCTTGGAGTCCGGCTGCTCGGACAGTCTTAAGTAGATCGACCCTGCAAATGTCCATGTCGAGAAGGCTTGTTTTCGCTTGACCATGGCTCTTGTGGCAGCGAAGATACGAGCACTTTGTGGTGAGAGGTATTCATTTATGTATACTCCCGAGCCACCGGACGCCCTACCCAAATTCTTGAGTCGTAGGCAGGCTTTGTAGACTGCATTTCTCTGGTGTTGGGTGGTGAATTTTACCATGATGGGTGAGCTGCCGCCTTTGGACCATTTTGTTAGACGAAATGCTGCTGAGATGTCAGCGTGTGTAATATGCTCGTTGCATAAGGCGAGTACGGCTCTTGTTGCTTCTGCGTCATCTTTTGCCTTGCCCTGAATAGGATCCTCTTTTATGCCGTTGATTATTAGAGTATCTTGCCTGTCTCTTGTCTCCAGGTAATGGAGACGATCTTGGAGTGCCTTATTCGCCTTTCTCACACAACTATCTTCTTTGCCATTTCTTCGCAGTGTGTGGCAATGTGCTTTCGTGTGGATTTTTCCACCATTTCGTCGAGTTTTGCATTAATCGATTGTGCAAAACGCTCAAACATTTCTTCCATTGCCGGTAGTAAGTCCTCAGTCTTCTGGGTTTTTTCGTCCAGCTTTATCTTGGACATTCTCCTTGGTTGAACGATGCAGATGCGGAACGAAAGGACAAAGTTACAAAGTCGTTACTATTTTATACTGATTTACGCTACTGTATCAGAACATTATTAATCCAGCGCGTGCAACGATGTCAGCGTTGTCAACAGGATGTGTATACGAACATTCGAACGTTTAGACAATCCCTTTTTTCGTCGTATGTTCCATGCACAATTTTATCAATATCACCGTTCGGTGACGCAAATTTTCAGTTTTTCTTTGACTACTCTTGATCCATATGATTATGTCGTGACGCTTGTACCTGTACAAGTTAATAACTGATTCGCTATTTGAACAAGATAGATAAATCGGCAGCAGCGACTTCGCGCGCGTTACTCAAGCGGCCATCACGTTTTTACATCACATCTCAATGGTACATCATAATGGTATGCAATGTAGTGTAACTCCCATGATAATTTCATTTTACATTTTGCTATCGTGGCGAAAAATAAGGTTGATTTAACTATAAATTTTATTGGGAAGAGGCGTAGAGTAACGGACGACACACTGGGAGGCAGAATTGAGGAACCGAGTGTGATACCCGTACTGGAGGCGCTGGTCAAATTAAATTAGATGCATAACGTAATGGAGGCCTTGCATGGCTGCCAACGTCATTCGTTCATACTTTGTCTGTAATCGCACTGCGTTGTTGTCAGTTTGAAAATAAACTGAAATTATAATTTATGACGGCCATCTTGTTCCGTACGATACGGTACCACGGCATCAAATCATTGGATCAAATGAGTATTATATATATCTTCAATGCATCATTTAGCAAAATATATATAATATCCATATACATATGTATATATATATTATCTCTCTCTCTGTAACTGCTTATATTTCTCACAAGCAACATCGTATATATCATTAATAGTTTACAATACTCCGAATGCCTACTTCTACTAAGGTCAGATCTGAAAGAGAACGCTTTCTCCTCAATCCATTCGTAAGACTATCCAACTCCACCCACCTGTGGCCTATAGAGTTGTTGGCTTATCTCCGATTGAGCAGCGGCGGGGAGGGGGCCACTCGCTCCATCCTCCCACTCCTCCCTTTCCTTCACCGCCGCTGGAAGACTTCGACAGTTGCGCGGAATTATCAATTATCCACCGCCCGAGCCGACAGCGACCTATGGGGCCAACTGCGCAACTGCGAAGGCACCCGTCAGGTGGAGTTAGTCAACCATGTAGGACTGTGATCGGGGAATAGAAAGCAGGAAACGAATCTTTCTTTGTACCCGTGTCTATAAGCAAGCGTCTTATTTTTTATCCACGAAGTAGCAGATGAGTTTTAGATTAGGGTTTTGGCGCGTGGTGCTTCTATAAGTGACTGCGTGGGAAGTCTATGAAATATAACTGATAGCTGTGTTGTTACATCCTCGGAAATACGCCTGCCGCTGAATTCCAATTTGACGGTGTAAAGCGAAAGCTTCAGGTTTTTCGCACGTGTTTAACAGCATCGTGGAAAGTAACTATAACGTCAAGAAAAGGGGTTGTGTAGTTCAGTGGTATATGCAGTTAACGTCCGCATGGAATATGGCAAATTGTATTCTTTCGCTGATGTGCATCGCAGTCTGAAAGTATCTCTTTGGGGAATAAAATAATAGCGAATTGTATTCGTCCGTTTGTATGCATCACAGTTTTAAAGTATCGTATGAAATGGCAATGAAAGTCATCAAAAGTCGGAGAGTCTGAGACCGCGAGGTGTGTGAATGTGCGAACGAGAGAGGAAGTTCGCTGCTGATAATTATTTACTTTTGATGTGCATCGTACATTGATGTCTTGCTACAAGCAAACGCTTGACGTGGATTTACCCTTTGAGACCTCCTCCTCGGGAAACCAGTTCGCAATGGTGTCCCCGGAATTCCTTACCGGATCTGGAACGTTGGAACAGGTTCCAGATTCGGGGTCAACCTCGCTCTGGACCCATAGCCCTTCAAACTATGATCCAGGATTCCTTACAAACCAGCGTTTCTACAGGGTCAACTGCACTGACGATCTTCCATTGTCGGGGGATCATACTGGATGTGGAAAAAAATCGAAGTTCTCGTTTTCCATGGATGAATCGTCTTACCAGCCAGCTTCCCTTCTTTCCACCTTGTCGTCGCCATTGCTCACCGGCGCTCCAGTGTTCCATCTGGTGGAATCACATCCGAAGATATGCTTACTTCCGGATAGAGAAAGGACTTCCGGTTCAGAATCAACTGATTTCGACAAACCTCATTCTTGCGCAGACATTAAACAACTTCAGCTGTCAATCAGTAAGATGGGTTCTATATTCTCGGCTTCTGCTCATTGTCAATAGTTGTTTCGCCATCATCGCTACAAACACCATCTTCGTCATTTCAACTATGACCATCATCGCAAACGACCGGAATGCTAGAGAGAGACTTAGTGCCTGCGTTGACGACATCATAAACTACAGACTGTCTCAGACTTAACCCTGCAAATCCGAGTTCAATTGTTTTTCCCGGTCCTCTGAACTCCTACATACCTTGAGCAAGTCCTTCGCGCACAGTTGCTCTGCAGTACAACTGCAATTGTGTGTACACTTCTAAGCAAAAAATGTTGGAAGAAGAGCAGTATCAAATTTCGGTAATAAAAAAGATACCGCTGAACTTTCCAGTCCATACCTTATATATATATATATATATATATATATATATATATCTTTTCTCTACTCCTTCCATCATCAGTCGTTCGGAATCTTGGAGTCACCTCGATTTATTACTTTCGTTAAAACTTCAATTTGCTGCCATCTCCAGGGCGTGCTTGTTTCACCTCAGCAGAATCCGAAAATTTTGCTCTATGCTTGATCCAGGATCACTAAATTTACAAAAACCCTGATACTCTGCCTTATTATGATACGACATGACTAATAATGAAACTCGGAACCAATAGTCTTCATGAATACATACTGCTTCCTCTGACTAAAATACTGACTAAGGCCGCAAAGCTGTCCTATAAACTCTCCTACCAGGACCACGCCACATCTGCCTACACCAGCTTCCTTCCTGTGAGCATATCTATTTCAAGCTGGCATTGTAATGTAATGTTATGTAATGTAATCAATTCTCGTGTACAGATCATTTGCCCTCTTGCATGTCTTCCATGGCCTCATTTCGCAGCTCTGCTAAAGACCGATTCCTCACCTCGGTTTCGCATCTGCTGGAGAGTATGTTGCTCCTAGAACTCGTCTTATCATTGTTCGGCGGTCATTCACTGTTGCCGGTCCCTTCTGCATCTGGAACTCTCTGCCTCCTCATGTTCGTAATTCTCTCAGCAAGACTGTCTCTCGCTCTGAGCTGAAAACCTACATCTTCCTGTCTGCTATATGACTCTTAATGGTTGCCCGGCTTCAATGTGCGCCTCTAAACTTCTAGTGAGCAGGTCATTATCATATAGCAGTTGTATTGAATTGTTTTGCTACATCATCATCATAATCTGAGGCACATTCAATGTGCTACATCATTCAATGAGCTGAAGTGTCCATGTAGAAGCTTGATTCGATGCAATGTATTAATAATTAAAATATAACTGACACTTGACAGCGCAACTCTTACAATGTTCAGAAGTGCACACTGAGTCAAGATACTAGGAATACACTGTGAGTCATAAGCAGGCTGGAAGAAGTTTATTTTCGGTTTAATCTTGAGACAGTTTAGGTAAGAAAGACACGAAAGTGAAGTGGTAGGCTGTTTCAGACGAGATGGTTGGACCTGGGACTGTGTGAGTAAATGCCAAGCAATTCTAGTTACAAGATAATTATATTGAGGGGCCTGTGACGATGTAATGACATAAACCGAGTTGTCAAAGAATTGTAGCGCACACATAATGGAAATATATTACACTTTGAGTGTGTAGTCATTCTAAGCTTCACAATTCAAACCTGAGAACTTCTATAGCGCTCCTGTTTGGTGGGCGAGCCTTACTGTCCGTTAAAGCGCAACAAAAACTGAGTTCCTTGAATCAATATGACGGATGAATATAAGCTGCCAGAGAAACGCAATCTATAACGGGAAAGGAGTCAAGAAATTGGCTTCCTGGAAAAACTTTTACAGGTACATGTAACAATCTGGACCAATCTTGGGACAGAAGGCGAGAATATAGAAGCCTCAATGAGCTTCGAGATTGTGAACCTCGCCTCAATGACTAGTTTTTTCCAAGCTTTAAGTAACCTTTATTATTAATTATAGAGAAATTGTCCTCAAGTCATCAGATTTTCTATCTGAACATACTACAAGGAACTTTTACATATTATGTTTACGCTAAAACGAAGAGGCATAAAACTTCATTCAATGTGATAACTGAATAATCGATAAAACTATTTATCTATCCTGTACGTAGATATTTAATACTCGAAGTCATTACTACTAATATATTAGAATCATATTAAAATATACCAAACGCCTATATGTAGCAAAAAATATGTTTATTAATACACTTTATCAGTTAAGTTCATTAGTTCTATGAAAATTATTTTTATTAGAGGATTCGCTGCTAAAATAACTGCGATGTTCGACGAACGGGAATTTTAAGAAACTTCAATAACTAAAGCTATAACCTTAGCCATAAATGACCGTATACCTCCGCTGTACAAAAACATCTGTTAGGCAACCTCGTGTCACCTAAGCGTCCACGGTTCCCACGGACGGAACCTTTGATGAAGTTAGGCCTATAGTAAATTCAATGACTGATCAGTGACTGTTTGATACCTCTGTAATAATCAGGATACTGTAAATCGCTGCGTTTTGACAGCGATATTTCTTTTTCAATACATGAAAATACACTACATTGTCTTCCATGCAGAAGTAGAGCAATGGCCCAAGGCGCTACCAGACCCGCTTCCATGTATAGGCAGAAGAATTTCGGACCTCTAGGCATTGCATACAGTCACGGTGAAAATGGGCTTGCTCTACTGCAAAAAGTCTAAGTAAAGTAATATTCAAATGCTTGAAATCTGTCTAGACTGATTGTAAGCTTATTGAGTGTCAGACCGTCGGTAATATTACTGTATATTTATAGAGGCGTTACTCATAAACTTCGTATTACTGATTACAATACCTTTCTTAAGTTGATTGAGGGCCAATAAATCGCAGCCACCGTGCACATTTGCCCCTGTCCCTTCTCGGCGGGTTACAGAAGGATTCAGATTTAAGAGAGGAATTAAAGTAAACGCCATGGTACATCAGACTCATGAACAGAGGACATTTTTTTATCCTGATATTTGAATCCCAGACGCATTAGTTAGAAGTTGCAGCCGACTCGATGTCCTATAGCTTGGCTGACTGACTAATCGTCCGCTCATTTTTGTACTTGGTAAAGGCATTCACTTTTTTCTCTATGACTCGTGACCGTGTAATTGCGGATCCTAGATGTGCCTTGGCTAATGCGCACAATGAATACGAAAAGAAAGACTGGCAGATAAAACAACACAAATGAGTGCATGTATTCATACATACACGCTATGCACACACAAATACACACACACATGTATATATATATATTTATATTATATATATATATATATATATGTACGAATTGGTCCAAATGCACGTGCAAAACCGTAGATTTATTACATCGAATAGCAAGAGAGAGAGAGACAAACAGAGACAGATAGACAGAGACAGAGAGAGAGAGAGAGAGAGAGAGAGAGAGAGGATGAACAAGAAGCAAACCGGAAGTTCAATTTGAGAAGAGCGACGGGTCAAAAGATTTAGATAGGATGACAGATACACACATAGCACGATTTGACAAGACAAAGAGATATGAGACACGTGAAAAGACAGATGCTGCGATAAAACAGAAAGTGAGAGAGAAAGAGAGACAGCCAGCCAGCCAAGAAACACCAGCAGAAGAGGAGAGAAGCGATTGCGAAACTAAAAGGGGTCAAAGGACGATGGAAATAAAGACGTGCGCGGTGTCTTTACCTCATCCATGATATCTGTTCACGTGTGTCTGCCTATAATATGTTTCTGTCTTTACCAGTAGTTCCGTCTTTATAATATCATAACCGCGTCTCTGCCGCTCAGCATTTCTATCCGTCCATCCACATGTCTGTCTGTCTATGTCCCTATGTGTCTGTTCGTCCTTCCATCCATCCGTCTGTCTGTCTGTGTGTCTGTCTGTTTGTCTGCCTGTCTGTCCATTCTTCTGCCTGTCTCTCTGTCGGTCTTTCTGCCCGTCTGGTTGTCCGTCTGTCTGTCGGACTGTAACAGTGTCCTATCGTCTTTAGGCAGAGCGGCATGCAGCCGACATCATAGACAGGGATGGGTTCCTAATTCTGTGGTCGTTTGACCCTCAGCGGCGCCTGGGGTCAAGTGAAAGCTCCAGCCTCTGCAGTCCAAGACAAACCCATCTCCCAACCGACAAGGCAGCATGTGTGCCGCATCTGGCAGTCGCGTGTCTGAGCCCCGTCCGTCGACGGCCCAGGGCCCCTCTCTCCTCCAACCAGAGAGAGACTCTCGTCCAAATGCTGTTTCTTCTGTGTCTTCTCTATACCGACGATCCGTGTCAGCGTCTTACAACTTACAAGACGGCTGCCAAGTGTTGTGTGGCTGCTAATATCCTTCTGATCTACGGCATTGGGTCGAGGGGGTCACCAGTGGCACCTGGTGGCTGATCGAGAGTTAGGCAGGGCAGGGTAATGCAAGTCAACCTAAATTACCTTACATTGCTCTGCCCGGCAATTGAAGTTAGGTGAGATGACATGAGGTAAGGTAGCGAGATAGTACATGTCTATGTAGGGTGAAAGGTAACCGTAATCGTTCGCTCCAAATTTCTAAAACGCCACTCGAAAGGAAAACTCAGGGCACCAGCTCATTCACGAGCGCTGCATCGTGTTAGAAGGGTGGCCTATACTCCAAATATAATATATTTATTATATATATATAAATATGCATGTATTTGCTTTTTTGGGGCCATGCATTGTCTAACTTCCAACATCTCAATTTCCGTAGTCTCTTTCGTCCCAACACTCCTCCTAAGAGCCTCTGATATTGAGTGACGCTATATAAGTGCTACATTACAATTACACCACCCCTTAATTCCGACCAAGGGAACTTCAGTTGGCTCCGGCGTTGAAGATGACGTACATTTTTTCCTAAATCATTATAATACTCTGAGGGTAATTTTCCACATACAGAATGCATTAGTTCCACTTATTAGACGTTCACGTCGGCTGTATGCTGTAACCATCTGATGCAAATGTGGGTTATTATAGGAGGTTGATGTACATCCGAAGCTATTCAGCCGGATCCCGACGGTTCTGTGTTCCGGAACCTCAGATTTGAGATCCGTCACCAGTCCTCCTCTATGAGATAGCTACTTATAAGTAGCTATCTCAATGTCTTCTAAAATTATATTTGGTTATAGTGTTATACAACAATCAATTGTACGCGTCATACTTCGCGTATTAGGCTTCATCCGAAAAGTGAATACAGCAAGTGCTAGAAGTATAAACTAAGTATTTCTAGCTAATTTTTATTAGCTAGAAAGACTTAGTTTATACGTCTTCAAAGCTTTTTATATGCGCCGTGCATACACCTCTGCATGAGAAATTCTGACCAGTGAGCTCATTCATTCTTTCCGAGTTCGAAGGACAATTTGTCAAGAGTGGTCGTAAAGTTATTTCGTCCAGGTCCATTTGTCCAAGATAGTGTTTTTATCTTGTGCAATTTCTATTTTAGAGTGCATGTGATTTGGTGCTGTGTGGAATTGTGTTTGTGTGTAATTAGGCTTACATTTCGTCGTGTCATTTGATTTTACACTATTTGATATAGGCCTAGTGCTATTTTATTTTCTGCCGGGTTATTTTATGGTATGCTGCGTCATCTCGTTTAGTGTTACGTCATCATGTCACAGCACTTTGTGTACACTTTTTATTTCATATTATGTAATGTTATTTTATTTTATATCATGTTATTTTATGTTATGTTATTTTATGTTATGTTATTTTATGCTAAGCTATTATGTGACGTGCAATGTTATTTTATGTTATGCTATTTGAATTCTATGTCACGCTATGATGTCACATTACTTTGTACGGACTTATTATTCCTTGTTGTATTATTTTATGTTAGGTTATTTTATGTTATTTTATGTTATGTTATTTTATGTTTGGTTATTTATTGCATGTTATATTACGATGTTACATTACTTTGTGAAGACGTACTATGTCACGTGTTGCTATGTTGTGCTATGTGATGGTTCGGTAAGTCTATAGGTTGTATAGCTGTTGTATTGTGTCGTATAGTAATCATGTCCTGTTGCGTTATGTTAATAAGCTTTGTATCGTTTGGCTGGGCTCTGCCATGCATCTTGCAGAGCAGATGTTTTATTTTATTACATTTAAAACTAATTTATTTTCTGTGTACTATGATTAATGAATTGTCTTGTAACGCGTCCTTTAATTTGAATTATGTTTACTAAGGCGCGCTATAAATGACTGTTGTATTGTACTGTGTAAGATAACTTCAAATTAAGGCTTATAGACTGCAGGCAGCGAACTTCTTGTATCCTCGCGCTTTGATCCGTGTCATCCAAACGCGCAGCTGCTCGACCAAGCAGTTATCCACGTTCATTCATGTATCGAATACGGACGAAGACGGACAACGACACGCACAAAGAGACATACAAGAGGAGGGACTGGGCGCCACGTCTAGACATGAACGGGGCTCTTAACGGCCAATCTGCCAACACCGTTGCTGATTCGAATTAGCACGTTAACTGAAGACATCGCCAATAACTCTCAATAGATAGCGCACCAAATAATCGCTCGCGATTGGGTGCGGGAGGGCTGCATGGGTCGGATTAGGCGGAACGGATAATCGCATCAGGTTTTGTACGATCTAAGGTTTGGTTTATTTTGGCGTGTTGATTGAAACTAGTTTTAGCTTTGGAAAGCGTCTTATGTTAGCATTAGGATTAGGATTAGCGTCTATGACTAAAAGCATAAAACATGACTTGACAGAGATTACTGTTAAGGCACTATGGGTGCGTGATTGTCACGTGAATATTGTACTGATGTCAGAACCTCATAACCTATGCCGGGGCAGAAATGTGTGTATTAAAAATCTTATTTTGAGTTTTAAGTATTTGATCATCCCTAACGTAAAAAGGATACTCTTGTCCAAAGTTACGTCACTGCTAATGGTGTTCTTGTCCAAAACATGGCCCAGTGAATCTCTTGTTGGACCTGCAGCCCCACAGAAGAACTTTTTATGCACCGGGCTACAAAGTCCTTATATAACGTCGTGTCACAAATTTTTGGATGATGATCGGAAAAAAAATTTCAATTATTGTTGACATTAAAAGCCGATTCATTAACTTTTTGTTATAAAGGTAAGTTAGCGGTTAACTATGTGAGCAAAAATGTTTTCGAAGGTTCAAAACATATTTTTAATTGAAGCAAAATTTAAATTGGGGCGACATCTTTGTATAAGAGTAAAACGTGCACACGGACATTTGACGAGTAACCACTCATCTAATATAAATTCCTTGTCCAGACGGTAAGGAGCCTATCCATATCGTACGTACAGACGGTGCGATTTGATTGTTCCCCTGGTCGAGCGAAACAACTTTCACCTTCAATTTTCTTTCATTCACGTGTCGAGATTAGTATAGCACGGGTGCCGTTCGTTCGTTCGTTCGTCCGTCCATCAGTCCATCCATCTGTCCAGGCATCAGAAGCCAGTGCAAGTATCCAGCGTGGGAACCAAGCAGCCTCACCTGCGCCGCACAGACCAATAGGCGCGAGAACCTGCTCCGCATTAGGCGCCCCCTCCCTCTCCTGCAGGAGATTGCTAACACTCCGCGTGTCAACGCCGTACTTAGCCACTGATACGCTGCGATGTATTTATCCCGGAGTATCGAGAATCGACGAAGAGAGAGAGAGAAACACTGAGCAAACAATGTCGAACCGCCAGAATCCGATGTTGTTGGGCCCATTGGTTGTTATGACGACCAATTGCGATTTGTTTACGTAATGTTTCACCGGTGTTGATTCGGTCTCTCTGATTTCGCTCTTTTCATCGGCATTCCTGTAAATCAACAGATAATCTTATCGCCATGGCTTCGATGGGTGGCTCCGAGTGTCTGGGTGGCTTTGAGTCTCTGTGTGGCTTCGTCTGATGGTGGGTGGCTGCGTCTCTGTCTGTACGCCAGCTTTATTGTTTCTGCATTCACACTGCCGATTGATTTCATCGTAACATTGCATGAAGTGGGAATGACACTGGACACCCATTATAAGACGATTCGTTATAAGACGATGTCTGGTGTAACTGGAGATGACCTGCAATACAAGAGCATGCAATAGAACATAAACTCGTTAAAATACGAACCCTGTATAAAGTGGTCTCTCTAACGACAGTTATTTCTTGCTTAACGACACTGTCAAGGGAAGAACGTTGCCCTCCTCCTATTTACATGCTTGGGATTGGCACTGCCACATATAGGGCAGTGGTGTAGTATATGAGTTGGTTCTTCATTTGGCAGCATTGTCATAAGGTTTAATTCTATTTCTAATGACAATGTCATTAGTTAATGTTTGTAATTATGTAAAATTTAACACGAGGCATCGTAATCACGCCCTGAATCTACTCGCGCGGTGATCCATAGTTTTTTTATACGGCAGCGGACTTGATTTGTGAAACAACGATTGATGGTTGGAGACTGGTGAGCGACCGTGTAACGATTCAGAACAAGTTGCGAGAAACAATCACCAAATGAATGATCAGAAACGGAACAATCACCAACTGATCAATACAAAACTTGAACAATCCCTAACTTCACAATCCCTAACTGAACAATCGCTTACATGAACAATCCCCAACTGAACAATCACCGATAACCACAGTTTGCATGATCGCACTTCCTATCCAGATGTATTGGCCTGGATTATTACGGGCAATGTTAAAAATGCAACAAATAAGAGAATAAGTAAATAACAATGAGATATCTCATACTCTCCCTGGCTTCCACTTACTTTAATGCTACTGATTGTAAAAATATATACACATGAAAGCAGCATGATTATTATGCATCACGCCTCACAGGCCACACAAGTCGACTGTATTCTGCAAACATGGCACATATTTCCGTTAAGTAAATATACAGACATAAACTCGGGCATACAAGCATACCTTACACACACAGACATGTTCCTGCAGCTATCCAGCACTTCAATTGAACCAATGCTTTATTTTCTCGAAAGTGCAGCGTCTATCATCATCATCATCATCATCATAGTCATCATCATAATGATAATATTTGCTGCTGCTGTTTGTTTGTATAATGCCTATTGTGCGTTATACCAAAACGATTTCGGGTGGGATTCAAAAAGCTGCATTCACTGCTTCGTTCCAGATAACTCGACGATTCCGCCGATTCCTGTTCCGCTGACTCCTGGAACCAATCAGCGAATGTCTCAGGCGATCATG